>JANKYF010000007.1:20769939-20781041 GCA_029829435.1 Erythroxylum hondense
CGGGAGAGTCCGATGATTCTGAGCTGTGTTTGGGATTATAGAAGTGTTTTTGAACACCTTGCAGGTTTTGGGTTAGGACAAGGGCAGCCGTTATGCTGCCGAAGTTTCGTTAGATAATAAGTTGAAAATGAATAAAAAAATAAGATTAAGATATGTGTGATGATGGATATGATTGATAAAAAGTTTGTTATGAATTGAAAAATGGATTGAGGACACTTTCCAAGAAAAAGGAAATAAGATTACCTTGCATAAGTTCGCCTTATGAATAAAGAAAGGAATAAGAATAAGAAAAAAAAATATACCGGATTTTGGGTGTGTCGTAGTTTAGGTTTCCAACGCGATTGTGGTTTTCCGTTCTTTGTTTTTGGGATGTCGGATCCGCTTTGTTAAGTGTTTGTTCCGTTTTCGTATATTCGTATTCGATTTCGCTTCGCTACTTTTGTTTCGACTCACTTTCAATTTTGTTGTCCGTAATTTGTTATTCGATTCTCCACTTCGCTTCGTTTTGCTTCGATAGCTTTGTTATTCGATTCGTTGTTTCCGCATTTCATTCTTCGATTTGCCTTCGGATTCGAATTATCCAATTTGAATCCGCTTTGGTTTCGGCAACCTTCGTTTCGTTTCGGTTGGGATCCGGTTTCCGGATCGGGTTCCAACATTATAAGTTCAAGAGACATTAATAATGAAGATTATAGAAGATTTGATTGGATATTATCGTTGAAGCCTACATAAGTTGACTAGCACATCATAAGTTGACTTATATATCAAGATCCGAATCGACTAGAACATCATAAGTCGACTAATACATGAAGATCTGTCAAAACAAGTCGACTAATAGATCATAAGTCGAATTATCGAAGAACACAAGTCGACTTACACAGCATAAGTCGACTTATAGAAGGGCGGAGATGAAATTTTACGAAAAACGTTGTGACAAGTTGACTTACATACCACGACAAGTCGACTTATGAGTACAGCGAACTGATTCTGACAAAGTCAATTAGCCACAAATAGAAAGGAGAATATCAAGGAACGATCATAACAATTATACAACGGCTAGAAGGGGCTCCCAACATCTATTTTCTTCTAAATATAAGAGTGGATGATCAAGGAAGAAAGTACTGAAGTTCTACAAGCAAAAGACACCATTATTGCTCCATATTTTCTCACTATTGCTCTTATTTTGTTACACCATTGTATTGAGCTTTGTTCTTCAATCTTTATTTTATTTCTCTTACAATTTGAGTGACTAGTGAAAGGTCATGTGTGAGGTAAGATTTGTGCCAGAAAACAAATCGGTTGTAAAGGTTGCTTGAGCCGGAAATCAAGTGGTATTATAAGAAGTTCACACTCAACTAAAAAGTGTGCAATAAAGTGGTTGGCAAAATCCTAAGTGGGAGCTTAGGTAGAGGACGTAGGTCTTAGCACCGAACCTCTATAAAAACAGTGTTTGCTCTTCTTCCCTACTCTTTTCATTTAGATTTGATTATATTGTTTTTGTGTGATTTAACTTCTGATTTTATTGTAGAAAATTACAAAAAGCTTAAAGATCTATTCAACCCTCCCTTCTAGATCGTTTACAAGATACGTACACCACCATAGTCTCCGCCACTAGTTCAACCTTCTACCTGAACTCTTAGGAAGGATAACGTGAAACAGACAAAGTACATAGCTACTCCAACTTCTAAAACTCTTGTAGATAATTCTAGTTCCCAATATGAGAAAACTAATATGGAAAGCAATACATTTAAAGTCTTTGCTGTAATATACCGTCCCCATATTAAGGGATTAGGACCCAAAATTTTAGTATATGTAAGCTCAAAAAGAGATTAAGGAAATGCATTTTCTTGCTCATGCATAATGTTAGCAATATGCACATAAATATTAAATCTTTTCACAAAAATAAGTGTACATGCATTCATTGACAAATCCTAGGTATGATTATTTTTAGATGTGATTTTATTGAAAATGAGAAGTAAAGGAAGTAGAGAGGGTTATCTTGGTATGAGTTGTGATAAGGAAAGATTTGGAAACAAAATTGGTAATGATTTGAAAAATGGTCACTGAGTGTGCTTCAGTCTTTTAGCCACAACATTTTCTCTAGTTGTCCAAACGTGATAATTCTTCATTTAAATTAAACTAGAGATATATAGCTACATTTCTTATGAAGATATTGAATTTCAATTATGTCTCTAAGAGTCTTAAAATTTCAGGAAGTTGAGAACGGGGTGCAAGACGTTGGGAGCTGATTGTAAAACTCGTGTTCTGACTTCGGGAGAAAATCTAGATTAATCTATATAGATTTTGGCAAAGTTGTCTTCTTAAGAGTTGTAGATCTTTATTTTATATTTCCAACAGTATATAGTATGAAAATTTTGGACATCTAAGTCAAAAGTTATGATCATTATAAGTGGAGATACTCTGGAGAGCAAAAGTAAGACGATGCAAATGAAAGAAGGAAGAAGCTTTGTCTTAGTTACTGTTCATCTAAGACGCTTCATCTTAGTTAGTGTTCATTCGCTTCATCTTAATTACTATTTATATGCTTCGTCTTAGTTACTATTCATTCGCTTCGTCCTAGTTACTGTTTATATGCATTGTCTTAGTTACTGTTCATTCGCTTCGTCTTAGTTACTATTTATCTAAGACGCTTCATCTTAGTTACTATTCATTCTCTTCATCTTAGTTATTGTTCATCTAAGATGCTTCGTCGTAGTTACTGTTCATTTGCTTCGTCTTAGTTACTGTTCATTTAAGATTCTTCATCTTAGTTATTGTTGATTCGCTTCGTCTTTGTTACTGTTCATCTAAGATGCTTTGTCTTAGTTACTGTTCATTCGCTTCGTCTTAGTTACTGTTTATGTAAGACGCTTCATTTGAGTTACTGTTTATTCGCTTCGTCTTAGTTACTGTTTATTTAAGACGCTTCATCTCAGTTACTGTTCATCTAAGACGATGTTGCTGTTGGACCAATGGTGGTTGACAAATTAAATCCTTCTTTGTTTTGATAATAATAAAATCTATAGAGTTGATTAAGAAATTATTTCAGATATTTTTGGATTGATATACAATGTATACAAATCAAATTTGACACATTCAAGAGATAGATAATGTGCAAGAGATCCCAACTATAAATATTGAAGAGCATGCAAAATCTGTCACAAGATCCAGCACTAGTAGACTATAATGTGGCAAGTCAACTAATAAAATCATATTCATCAGTTGGGGCATGAAACAAGTCGACTAACAAGTTGCAAGTCGACTATTAATCAGTTGGATAGGTACACTGGTCGACTATCATTACACTAGTCGACTATTCGAAGAGTGGAGATGAAATTTGCATGGAAAAACGTTGGCACTAGTCGACTATAACACCTCAACTAGTCGACTATCAGGTGGAGCTGAACAAAATCTGTCCGGATCAATCCCAAATGGAAAGGAAATAATTTTGCAACGTCTATGAGCAATCAGCAATGGCTAGAAGAAGATCTCCAATGACTATTTTCATCTGGAAGTCTGCAAATAAATAGAGGAAGATCAAATGATCAAGAAGTGAAGTCCATAAGCAAAAAGCATATCACTATTGTTCCAAATTTTCTCTCAATTGCTCTTAGCTTGTTCTAAATATGTACTGAGCATTATTACTTCATCTTTATCTTTGTTATTATTGTGAGTTGAGTGATTGGTGGAAAATCACTTGTGAGGTAGGATTTGTGCAGAAAAACAAATCGGTTGTGAGGCGTAGCTTGAACTGAAAGTCAAGTTGTATTGAAAAGTTCACACTAAACTAAAAAGTGTGTAGTAAAGTATTTTGACAAAATCCTAAGTAGGAGCTTAGGTAAAGGACGTAGGTCTTAGCACCGAGCCTCTATAAAAACATTGTTTGCCTCTCTTCCCTACTCTTTGCATTTAAATTTTTTTAATTGTTTTGTGTGTATTAACTTCTGGTTTTTGTAGAACTTTACGAAAAAGATCCAAAGATCTATTCAACCCCCCCCCCCCTTCTTCTAGATCGTTTACAAAAAGGAGGCTGCACATCATAATTAAAGAGATCAAAGTGGAGGCATCAAAGGCAACTCTAGATTTTCCAAATTTCCAGATCAAGACATAAAATAGTTTTTCTCTCTTTTCTCTTCATATATTTCGTTCTCTCTTAAACCTTATTCTTGTCGAATTCAACAAATATATTAGTGCTTTGTGATATTTCCTATGCTTATACTTGATTACAAATCAAGAGATTGAATCAAGTCACATGTGTTAAGATGTGCAACGATAGTTGGTAACTTAATAGAACATCAAATATTAGATTAATAAAAATTAAGAGAGATCTTAATTGTGACTTAATTACCCATAGAGTTGCTTCAAATCCAATTGAATAGTAATGAGTATTTTATAAATGGAGAAGTTGCAATTATATTATTATCAATTTTAATTGGGATTACTCGATTAAATTTCGAGACAGGGTAATCAAAACCTTATGATATCTAGGATCAAGTATAATTGATACAAAAAGATAAAAGGAAGACAAAATAAGGATAAAATAATTGCTAAGTTTTAATCATTTATTAATTTTATTCTTATTGCTAGTTTCAATTACTAATTGTTTAGTGTTATTAGTTTATTTTAATCTCTGTTAATTTGGTTGAATTCATTTCATTCAATCTTTGATTACCTTAGACAAAAGAATTTGAGTTGTTAGGTGACTAACTAATCCTCATGGAACTAACTTGTAGATAAATTAATATTGGTATAGAAATAAACCAATCACAGGCACGATCATGATAATGTTGTAATTCTATTATTAACAATTCTAATTGGGATTACTTAATTAGATCTCAAGAGAGGGTAATCAAAATCTTAGGATATATAGGATCAAGTATAATTGAATCATCAAGATAAAGGGAAGACAAAATAAGGATAAAATAATTCCTAAGTTTTCATCATTGATTAATTTTATTCTTATTGCTAGTTTCAATTATCAATTGTTTAATGTTATTAATTTATTTTAATTTTTGTTATTTTTTTTAATTCATTGCATTCATTCTTTGATTACCTTAGACAAAGCGAATTGTTAGGTGACTAATTAATCCTTGTGAAAATTTGTACGCCCATGCTTATATTTGTTATCCTATTTTTTGTTTGGTTATAAAGTTATTAGACAAATTGATTTGATGATAGGATTCGATTCTTTTAATTAACAAGCCTAAGCATTTCTTCTGATTTCATAATTATGTACAAGTGAAATTAAATTAACATCTTTAACAATCTAATTTAAAATAAAATGAGAGATAAAAAAGAATTAAGTTATCTTTTTATAATCTCAGGTTTTATAATAGGTGGTATTCCTTATACTTTTATTATTTATGTATGAATTCATTTAAAATGTGTAAAATGTTGTTAAATAATCTTGGAATTTGTACAAAAGCTTCTACTAAATTACTGAAGTTTGCCGCATGCTACTAATAATTGTAGAACTCAGCGGTAGAAAAGAAAATGTTCCCAAAGACCCTCGACGCTTACTTGGCTCAACTTGACATGACTTTGAAGACCGTGTCACGTGCGAAGCTTTCGCTGCAGTATGCAAGAATATTTACTGCCAATTTATGTAATCATTGCCCTCAAATAATTTTTAATTTTTCTCTGGCCAACCATTTCAGATAAAACTTGAGCGATTCGTACCTCTGTCCCTCTCTCGCTCCTTAGAACTGACTTTCAAGGTCGCCAATTTACATCAATGACCTTGGTTGCTATTGAAGATGGCTCAGTAATGAATTAATACATATCACTGACACGCACGCAAAGCTAGTCAAGGAAGCATAATTATTGGCTAGAACAAATAATGGAAATAGCCAAAGTGTAGAAAGGATAGCGTAAGCTCCAAGAGTAAAGGGCAAACAGGTTGATTTTTGCCAATTGTTTTAGAGTTCAAATCTTCTGTTTAATATTATGGTGTTTTATTGTGTCCAATAAATCTCAGTCATTTATTTATGTTAGTTATATATAGGTCCCGCATAGATCCCGCATGGATCTCACAAAATAAATGGTTGAGATTTCATAAGACAGAATAAGACAGAGTAATATTAGACAAAAGATCTTGGTTCTTTGTTTGGAGGTTTTGGATTAACACTAATAATCTTGAAAGATGAAAGAGTAAGCGAGTACCTACAACCTACGCAGTTTTGAATTTTTTTTACTTAATCAAATATTTTAAATGGATCTCAATTATAAGAAGGTATTTTTAAACTATTTATATTTAGACTGATTTTTGCTTGAGCTAAATAAGTCTTTTATAAGCTAAGTACCTCGTATTTGAACTTTAAATAAAAGTTAAGCCATTCTGTGTTATCTTTGTAAATGGAAAGATGCTGTGCTCCTTTTTCCCTGCAAAATCTGCCAACCACATACACCCTCTTGCTCTCTCTCCCCTTCTGTGGGTGGCTCTGAATCTTATGCAGAGATAAAAAGATCACGAAATAGCATCAATAAGCGAAGTTTGTTTGTGCCTGTGTTGGGGACCTTGAGAGGGACGAATGAGTCTGTTATTAGACCTTACAACTGCGGCACTGAAAACCATGGCACTTTACCTTCGTATTTATACCACTACATCGTACCTTTCTCCCTTTCTCCCTCATCTCTTCCGTTCCTATCTAATGGTATTTGAAAGTCTAGGTCATAAATTTCGTCAGTATTCTTCTTTAATGCTGGCGAGAGAGGTCACGGTCACCTTCATTTTCCCTCACCTCGGTTTTCCCAACATATCCACATAGTCCAAACACAAAATCCAAAACTGCCAACGTTTAGAGAAAGAAAGACGCGAGTGTTTCTGTACGTATTCAATGAAATAGTCTCAGTGCAGGAAAACCTAATGATTCACACCCTTTATTGAGAGGATTTATTGTAAAGAAATAAGATTTCTACAAGGTCGTAGTTACAATAAAATTCATGGAAATTTATATTGCTATAGTAACAAAGTCATGATTCTGATAGCTTCCTAAAAATATATACTGCGTAAACACAGTAGTCTGAAGAACGCAGCTCAGAACCAATCTAAACCAACTTGAGCTAACCACAATTCTTAACAAACAATCGAAGATAGAGAAAAGAAGCTGTCAAATTGGAACAGTGGGAGCTAGGGAATGGCGTTAAAACTTGGACATATTTGCTAGATAATTTCCATTATCGTTGTCTCCTTCACCTTCTGTAACAGCTGACGACAGGTAACTCAACACTAGAGAGTTTTCTTCAGGAGGTGTTCTTGCTTGGAATTGTTGTTTGCAAGCGTGGCAGGTGATTTCCAGAATAGTAGAGTGTATTCGTTTTATCGCATGTTCCTTGAGAAATTGCGCCTTGTCTAACTCAACTTGAGCTTGTTGCCTAATCCTCTTGGCATTGGCAAATTCTTGTTCAGCCAATTCAATCTGCCTTTTTGCTTGCTGTCTTGCCTCTTCAGCATAAACTTTCTCTTCCTTGGCCAATGTTAACTGTTCTCGTGCTTGCTTGATAATCCTTTGTTCGGCCAAGTTTTTCTCACTTTTATAGTCACTCTCCCTCGGGGAGATTTTTCCTGCAGTTTCTTGGTTTGTAGAAATTATGTTCGAATCATGTCTGTCGCTGAAGTCGATCGACGACCACCCAATTGAGAGATGCAGCTGAGCTTGATGCTCACCATCTTTCTTGGCCGCATATGAGGCCTGAAGAGGTTTTGAGGTGGTTGAGAGTTGAAGGTCCAAATTGTACGGTGCAGTTCTTGAGGAGTTTTTGCTATCAGCAGCCGGTGTAGTATATGTCAAGAACATGGCATCAGCAGTTGGTCTTGAAATTATGAGAGGAGGCCATGGATTGTTGCTGATATTGGTTTCACTTGAAGGGCTTGGACTTGAAGCAGTTCTCGATAAGCATGCAGGCAGGAGCAAATGTGACTCAGATCGGAGACGCCCCATATTGCAAGCGTCTTGGTGTTCGATGAAGCTCTCAACTCTACAGAAAAAGCAAAGTATATATTGAATACAAGAAAACTGTTGAATCAGATGTCGCGCGCAGCTAAGTAGCATGAAGCAAGAAGATCAACGTAAGGGTTGATCTTGGTGGACTCTTTATGGATTAGAATGATGGGAAGAAACAAAGAAACGAGGACATTATGTCATAAAGCTCATTGTAGGAAAAAAAAAAAAGTGTTTCAGATTAACTAAAGCTTTGTAATCCAATTGGATTGAGTGGAGACAGATGGGCTATATAATAATGAAACTATCGAGTATCTACAGGAAGAAAAAAATAAAAGAAAGAAGGTGTTTTGGGTTTGAGAAGCTAAAAATATATGAAACGAACAACGGAAACAAATTTTGGGAATCGTGTGCAGCAACTGTCAATAAACAGTTCTCTTAAACCTCCATAGGTCAAATGCTAAAAAAAATTTATTCTTCTGCTAACATTTTTGTCACACGAGTTATAGGGAGGGAATCAAGAACAAGGGAGAAAAAAAAAAAGGCTTTATGTTATCAAAACATATGTAGCCTTTCGGAATGAAACGAAATGTGAAAACAAGATGAAAATTTGTTGAAGTGCAGCACAACCTCAGACATCCACTTAGAGTTCAATATAGATAGATCTGTATATCTACGAACAAAAGGGTGATCGATGGATAAAATTTAAGAAGGTAGAAAAGAAAGGAGGGAGTTTAATAGGACAGAGTGAAGAAGAACCTTGAGAAAACACGGCCACAATCGCAGGAATGGCCCCTAGTACCACAGGTTTTGAGATGAGCTTTATAATCGGATTGAACAGCATAGCCTTTAGAGCATTTCTCGCAGACCCATTGTTTGTGATTGCTGTGTTTCCTTCTGAAGTGCTTCTTAATCCCCACAAGATCGCCGAGAGCGTGACAAGGGTCATGATGCAAGCAAGTAGGCTCTGGGCACACGAACACGCGCTTCCTCACCACAGGAGTCTCTCGCTTCAGTAGCTTCCATGGAACTTTGTGCCGTCGCCGGTGCATCTGCAAGTTCTGATCTCTCTGAAACCCTTGGTTGCAGATCTCACACACGTACTGATCTGATTCCAGCAGGGTTTTCGGTGATAGAGACACAACTTCCGCATCTGGATCTGCCATAAAACAATTACACCAACAGAAACATGATTATATAGGGCTAGCTAAAAGGTAATTCATGTAAGTAGTCACGTAAACGCATACCTGGAGTACCTGCGGGCCTTCTCGTCCTCTTATTCTTGTTGTTACTCCCATTCGCTAACCAAGAAAATAGCTCAGAAGAAGAAGGAGCTGAAGAAGAGTTATTGGCTAACATGGGTTTTGATACCATGGCTTTTGCTCGCTTGATTATATAGTCTCCTCTATATATTAGTCTACAATGAAAAAAAAAAGAACGCCTATAGTATGTAACTGGCTCTACCCTTTACTTGTAATTTGCCGCTTTCTCTCTTTCTTTCACAATCTGGGAAGTTGAAACTAGCTGGGGTCGGGTCTTGGAAAAGATAGGTAGGGGAAAAGCCGGGTATAGAAGACAGGATGATGAAATAGAGAAGAAAAAGGTCCCCTCTTTTCTCTCCTTTCGACTATATTAGCTTTCTTTAGGCTTTAAAAAGATAAGCTTTTTCTATCGGCAGCTTTATCTTTGTTGTTGTAAGTCTCTTCTTCTTCTTCTTCAAGTATTTATTTGTGGACTCAGCTTTAAAAACTTCTTCAAAAGTAGGGCAGAGAACAGAGAGAGACCACACAGAACCAATCACTTCGATCGAAACTTGATACCGCGATTAGAAAATATAGGCCAGATAAGAAAAAACATATCTACGTAGAAACAAAAGACTCCTAATTTAACTGTCTCCGTAAAAACCAAAAGGAATAATAAAGTAGAGAACAAGCTTTTGCATGCATAACCACAAGCCATGTGCCTAAACATACGTAGCCCCTCCTTTTTACACCCATTAACTAGTTCTACATATTAATTGACTTCTTTTTCCTTTTTAACCGATAATCTGATGTGAATTAATATAATTGTTTTTATTGGTGACTTTGTCTCCTGTCTAGATTTCAATAAGATGTTTATGTATCAGGGGAACGTTTTATATATAGTACCTGTAGCCAGTAAAATATTGAAATATTGCCAGCGTTATTCATAATTAACTAATATACACTTAACTTTTCACAAAAAAAAACATTAATATTATTCACCTTAAAGGATTGCTAAGTAATCTTTTTACTAACTAGAATTTGTCAACCTGTCTATCTCACCGACTTACTAGCATGCACATGTTAAATACTTCATTAGTCTACCTAAAATAATGAGTAGTATTAATACGAATATTAGTATTTATAGCATTATTCTAACTCCGTAGATAAAAAGTGGAAAGATAGGAATTTGCGCGCACTTAAAATTCACTACAAAAATAATATGCTATTTGCGACGTTTTATTATAAAACGTCACAAAATATTTAAACTTTTTATGACGTTTAAAAAACGTCGTAAAAAGTTTTAATTTTTTACAACGTTTTGATAAAACGTCACATATTTGTAATACTTTTCGTGACGTTTTGTTAATAGAACGTCGTGAAATAAAAATGGCTACGATTTGTCGAAGAAAACGTCGTGGAAGGTTTAATTAATCAATTTCGGTCTTTTGGTTTTTTTTAAACCTACCGAGTGTTATCTTACCCCTTCCCTCCCACGGGCATGCACTGTTTCGACCTTCGGTCTTCCTCCTCCAGATCTCCATTGTTTGTCCTTCCTCTGCGTGTTCTCCGCCGTAGCGTTGCAAGGTATAGTAGTTTTTTTTTTATTTCTTTGTTTCGTATCTTATATTTCTACTTGTACTTAGGTTTTCACCATCATCATTAGAGTCCTTGATTCTCAGGTTTTCGTTTGCAAGGTATTGTTCCCTTTGTTGAGTAGTTTTTCTATTTCTTTGTTTCGTATCTCCTTATTCTTGATCGACCCAGAAGAGGAAAATTTTTTTAGGCTTTCGGGATTTTGTTGGCTTTCAGATTGGTTATCACATAAAAGACAAAGATCGTTGTGAATGGTGGAAATCTTAGGTAGTAGCGATTACATGCTCTCCCTCTGTAACTCAAGGGTGGGCGTTGTTTCTGCCGC
>JANKYF010000007.1:20968467-20979760 GCA_029829435.1 Erythroxylum hondense
ATAATATATTATTAACAAGTCATAATGTTAATACATGAATCACAAATATCCATTGGCCTAGGGCACACTACTAACATGAAGTTTCTGAATCTCAAACAGAGGGATATGAGTGTGAGTGATTATAAGCTGAAGCTCACTTAGCTCTCACGATATGTGGCCAACATTATCGCGAATGAGGAGGACAAGTACCGCAATTTTAAAGGAGGACTTCATTTGGGGATCAAGGAGAAGGTATTGATCTACATTTTCTATGACTATTAGCAATTAGTTGATGCTACACTCTAGGCTGAAAAACTGGAGAATATAAAATATAAAGTGAATAAGAAGAGGAAGAACCAGGAGCAACCTTCCAAGAAGGGAATGAGTGCTCCAATGCCTGAGAGAGGTATAAAGAGCTTCTATACACAAATTAATGTGAGGAGTAGTGCCTCTACTAAGAATAATCAAACAAGTGCAGTGTCAATGCAAGCATCAACTATGGGAGGCAATAGCAGGGTGGATAGGAGTAGCTACATGAGCCTTCAATGTTAGCATTGTGGGAAGTTTCACAAAAGAGAGTGTTTCAAGTTACCTGGAGCATGTTTTCGAGGGACACATAATCAGGAACTGTCTCCAAGTAACAAAGCAAGAGGGGTTGTAGTTGCAAGCCCCAAGGAGAGCAGAAACAGTAGGGTCCAGGCTAGTCACTAAGGTGGGCAGTTCTACAGCAACGAGGAAGCTATTCCTCCAAGAAGACCAAGGGGTAAGCACAGGCCAAGGTGTTCGCCATGAACAGAGAGGAAGTTGTAGCCGCACCTGAAGTTGCTATGAGTATGGCTTAAATATTTAATTATGAAGTATATATCTCGATTAATTCTGGCTCCACACATTCATTTGTTTATGCAAGCATGACTTTATGGGGTATGAATTTGGTGCCATTGGAAAATCTAGTGATTGTTATTACTCCTCTAAGAAGGAATGTGATAATAAGTCAAGTGTATAGAGGATGTGAGTTCTTCATTGATGGTGCTAGACTGGTAGTAGACTTCTAACTCTAGAACGAAAAGAATTAGATGTTATACTTGGGATGGATGCCATAGAGAAATATCATGCGAAGTTAGATTGTAGCCTCAAGGAGGTGGAATTTGATTTGGGAAATGATGAGAAGGTGATTTTTAGAGGAGATTGAAGAACACCACCACCCAAGATTGTTTCAGCTTTGCTAGCTGACAGGATGATGAAAAAGGGGTGTGAAGCCTTCTTGGCAAATATTATGGACACTGATGTGAATGAAGGGAAGTTAGAGGATGTTCTGATTGTGAGGGAATTTCTATACGTGTTTCTAGACGACTTACCTGGTTTGCCACCGGTGAGGGAAATCAAGTTTGCCATCGACTTAATTCTCAGTACAATGCCTATTTCCATGACACTGTATAGAATGGCTCTAGCTGAGCTAAAGGAGCTTGAGGAACGATTGGAAGAACTATTAGACAAGGGGTATCTAAGGCTAAGTTCATCACCATGGGGAGAGTTGGTTTTGTTTTTCGAAAAGAAAGATGGAATATGACGGATGTGTATTGATTATCGGAAACTCAACAAGGTGACTATTAAGAACAAGTACCCTTTATCACGAATAGATGATTTGTTTGACCAGCTGTAAGGAGCAAAGATATTTTCAAAGATTGATCTCAGGTCAGGTTATCATCAGCTCAGAATCAGAGAGTCTGATGTAAGCAAGACAGCCTTCAAGACACGATATAGGCATTACGAGTTTTTAGTTATGCCATTTGGATTGACCAATACTCCCGTCGCATTTATGAATCTTATGAATAGGGTCTTCAGGGAGGATCTAGATCAGTTTGTCATCATATTTATAGATGACATTTAGGTTTATTCCAAGTGCGAAGAGGAAGATGAGAAACATCTGAGGATAGTGTTGTAAACACTGACACAAAAGGAGCTTTATGCAAAATTCAGCAAATGTAAATTTTGACTTCATAAGGTAGTATTCCTTGGACATGTATTTTCGAAGGATGGGGTACATGCTGATCCAAGAAAATTGAAACAGTGGTGAATTGGCATGCACCAAAGATAGTGGTAGAAGTGAGGAGTTTTCTGGGTCTGGCAGGATATTATAGGAGATTTGTTGATAGGTTTTCTATGATAGCTACTCCGATGACCAAGTTGTTAAGCAAAAATTAGAAGTTTATCTGGAATGATGAATGCCATAAAAGCTTTAAGGAATTTATGCACATATTGACAAATGCTCCAATTCTGACGTTGCCAATAGGAGATGAGGGTTATACAATTTATAGTGATGCTTCAAGAAAGGGTTTAGGGTGTGTGTTGATGCTGGGAGACATGGTAATAGCTTATGCTACACAACAATTAAAGCCTTATGAGTTGAATTACCTGACTCTTGATCTAGAATTGGCAGTAGTAATGTTTGCCTTAAAGATTTGGAGACATTATTTGTATGGAGTTCAGACGAAGATTTTTACAAATCACAAAAGTCTCAAGTACTTATTGAGCCAGAAAAAGTTGAATTTGAGATAGAGAAGGTGGTTAGAGTTGCTTAAGGATTATGACATGTTAATTGAATACCATCTGGGAAAGGCAAATATGGTGGCTGATGCCTTGAGTAGGAAATCCTCCATAGCTCATGTTCAGATAGTTTATTTGTAGTTGTTGGAAGAGATAGCTAAGTTCAAAATAAGCTTGAAACAGAAGGAGCCTGATTGTATCATTGCTAATTTCAGAGTAAGACCGATACTCAGGGAGAAGGTTAAAGAGTTTCAAGCATAGGATGTAGAATTGAGTAAGCTCTGAGAAGAAATTCAAAATGGAAAGAAATTTAAAGTGGAAGTAAGGGATGATGGACTTATGGTTGTAAGAAATAGACTCTGCATTCTGAATGTCAAGGAGGTAAAGGATGAGATACTCGACGAGGCACCCAATGCACCTTATGCCATACACCCAAGTAGCACTAAGATGAAAAAAAGATTTGAGAGAGCATTTCTAGTGGAAAGGCATGAAGAGGGATGTAGTAGAGTATGCAAGTAAGTGTCTAGTGTGTCAGTAAGTCAAGGTTGAACATGAAGAACCTTTAGGCAAGTTAAGGCCATTGTCCATTCCTAAGTGGAAGTGGCAGAGGGTGACTATGGATTTTCTGATGGGTTTACCCAAGACTAGTAGATGCTATATGGGTTATTGTTGATTGTTTGATGAAGTTAGCCCATTTTCTAGCAATTAAATAGACTGATTCTCTGTATGTGCTAGAAAAGAAGTATATAGATGAGATAGTAAGATTATATGGGGTTCCAAATTTTATATTTTCTGACAGAGATCCTCAGTTCACTTTGAGATTTTGGGAATATGTGCAAGAAGCTTTAGGCACCAAGACACATTTTAGCACCGCTTTTCATCCTCAAATAAATGGCCAATCTGAGAGGACTATTCAAACCTTTGAAGGAATGCTCAGGGCATGTGTGATGGATTTGAAAGGTGTGTAGGATGAGCATTTGCCATTGGTCCAATTTGCTTATAATAATTTATACCACTGGAGAATTCAGATGGCTCATTATGAAACACTCTATGGAAGGAGATGTAGAACACCTATATGATGGGATAAAGAAGGAGAAAGGAGAATAGTGGGACTAGAATTACTCCAGATGATACAAGGTCAATTTAGTTAAGCAGAGGCTTAAAGCAGCTCAAGATAGAATGAAGATCTATACTGATGCACACCGAAAGGAGATGGAGTATGAAGTTGGTGAGAAAGTCTTTCTTAAGACATCTCCTTGGAAAGGAGTAATGAGGTTTGGCAAGAATGGCAATTTGAGCCCGAGATATGTGGGTCCTTATGAAATTATTGAGAGGATTGGACCACTAGCCTATAAGTTTGCATTGCCACCAGAATTGTCTCAGATACATGATGTTTTTCATGTTTCCATGTTAAGGAGATATAGATCAAACCCCTGTCATATTATTTAGACCACTGAGGTTTAGTTTAGAGATGATCAGACTTATGAGGAGACTCAACTAGAAATCTTGGACACTAAGGAGAAGGTCCTCAGGAACAAGATGGTTTAGCTAATCAAAGTTCTATGGAGAAACCATTATGTAAAAGAGGCCACGTGGAAACCTTTGGAAGCAAAGAAGGAGAAGTATCCACACCTCTTTGATGACTCAGGTAAGAATTTTAAGGACGAAATTCTTTTAAGAGGGGGAGAAATGTTGGCCCCCCAATTTTTTTCTTTAGTTAAGCATGATTAAAATGAATTATGAGGTGTTGATAGATTTATTGTTGGAGCTTAAATTATTATGTCTAAGTTAGTAGGATTTAATTCATTGGATTATTAAATTAAAAGTGGTAAGAATGCCTAAGGGCAATTTTGGCATAACACTTAGGCATTTAAGATCTTAAAGCATTAAAGGAAGGGTAAAGTGGACTTTTAGCATTCATTAAGGGTAGGATGGGAAGAGGAAAAATGTTGTCTTGCATTTGGGAAGAAAAAAACGTGAATTGAAGGGAAAGAAGAGTGAATTATGAAAACAAAGAAGAGACGAAGAGAGGCTTCCGTTCTTTAAGAGAAAAGAAGGAATTTTGAGTTAGGTGTCATCTTTTCTTAGCTTTTAAGAGTGAATTTAAGGTTGATCAAGAAGAAAAAAAGAAAAAGGAAGAGAAGAGCTTTCATTTAAGCTAAGAATCTTGTTATTTAGTGAAGACTCAAGGTAAGTTCAATTTCTAATCTTTTGGATTTTCGAAATGGCTTGGATTCATGAAGCTTAAGAAATGCATGGGTTTAAGTATTATAGGGTCAATTTTAGTGAATGTGTGTTCTTTAGGTTTTCAATTTGAATACCTATTGAATAGGATTTTTGCAAATGTTGAAAGAAATCAAGAAAGGCAAGAAGAGCAAGAGGAGAGGCATCCTTAAGAAAATTTTAGGCAAGGAATTCAAGGTGGTTTATATTTTCATAATTGAGTCATAAGCCATTAATGTTTCTTACAAATCAAGAAAGTTAAATGTTTTCAATTGTGTTATAAATGTGCATTTATTACTCTATGAATGCTTTGATAAAGAATATGAAATGATTTTTTAAAAGATACTATGTTTATGAAATCACTTTTTGAAAAAAGTGTCATTTTGGGTAATGAGTTTCTAAGTTATGAAATACATGTTATGTGGGTTTGATTTGCTCCATTTTGTATGTCAAGTGCATTTTGACTAAAAGCTTCTCTCACCTGCGCTCTAGTGACATGGAGCTCCTTCATGGACTCCCTTATGTTTACAACTACACAAAACTACTATGTGGGGTTGTGTTAGTTCATTCTATTTATGACTACACAGGACCATCACATGGGAATGTGTTAGTTTTGTTTATGGACCTCCCAAACCATTTTGATATGCTTATGTGTTGATAAGTTTGTTGAATACATGATTTAGGTCTCTTATAAATTGTTTAATAAATTGAGAATTAGGACATATGTGTTTCATGATTCAATATGCGTTTTACAATGGAAATGAGTATTTCAATGATTTTTGCTTGTTACCGATTATAAATTTTGAAGTAGTTTATGTAAAAAACCCAAGGCTTTAGTAGCATTTTAATTTTTTTTGTTTGGTCATGTATATCTTGGTTATTTTGTATTTTGGTTTGTGAAACCAAGGATGTATTGTGACTTGAAATGCCTTTAAAGCTTTGTAAAACTCTTATCTATTGATGTTAATGAAAAATGATTGTGCCTTGCTCATTATTTCTCAAAGTTTTCATGTTACATTTTTCAAGTTTTTCATAAGGGTAAAAAGTATGTTCTAACTTCTAAGGAAAAACTGCATTGATCTAGGTTGAATTAGACAAGTTGTCATCTTAAAATTTGTAGATTATCATTTTAGCTTTCTAATGATATAAAATAGGAAATTTTTGGATATTATAATTGAGACATATGATCATTACAAGTTGGTAATGCTGCATGGGATGTACATATGGGACAGCTACATTAATTTGAAAATTTGACCCTTTTAGAGGCAAAATATCTTTTCAAAGTCTGCATGTAAGTTGTAGGTCTAGAAGTCTTCTTCGAAACAGTCTAAAAATAACCTTAATCTAACATCTCCAATGAAAGTTATTTTCTTTTAAAAATAATAGATCTGAGGAAGAAAAAGGAGAAGCCACATCGCGACAAGCGGAAATTTCAAAAAGTCGCGATTGAGACCAGTCGCAATCATGACTTGTCGCAATCGTGACCTCCAAGTGTTCCCAAACCTGAACATTTTTTACTCTTTTTGCTATAATTTTGTCATTCGACTTCCAAATGACCTGATTTTTAAACCAATAGATTCTTAACACATTTCTCTATGTCTCCATAAAAATTTATAGCTTTTGATATTGATTTGAAAGAGATTGATTGAATCAATGTTAGGTATTGATTGGAAGAGTATGAATTGGATATTTTACTGAACATACTTTGATATTTTGATGATATCCTGATCTGTAGAAATGAGATGATTCTTAATCAAAATGAATTAGAGACATTAACCTACAATTGTTCTAAAAAAGTCATTTTGAAATTCTGATATGAATATTCCAAAAATTTATTCTAAATTTGAAGGAATGAGTTTGATTTTGGTGACTGACTAGTGTGAGCACACCACCCTTGTGGGATGCGTGTTCAGATGTCACTTAGGAAGTTGGAAGCACTTCTCACGAGGTAGGGTGTCCATCACCTTGACTTTGTTCTTCATACCCCCAAAGTCAGAATAAATCCTTTTGAGAATTTTTGTTACTTTAACTTTTAGCAAAAAAAGTGTGACACATGAATTTATGTAGTAACAAATGATCTACACTTCTAATGACATTATTTGGTGCATTATAAGTTCAAACACATACAATCTAGTCAATTACTTCCAACAAGTGGTGGCATGAAAATTGTTATGCAATTCCACAACCTTAGTTTTAGTGAATCTAGATATTCCTCCATAATATAATAATATAAATTACATGGTTTCCTTATAAGTCTTGACCAAAAATTATCTAGCTTGTTGGGAAAGTTAATGTAATGTAAAATTTTGGGGTCATTTCTTTATATGAATATGTTTTTCTCAATTAATTGTAGGACTAAATAATTCAAAATTTTCTTTCAACCCTAAATCTTCTAAGATTAGGAAATAAAAATATCAAGGTGCAGTTATAGTTTTATAATAATATTTTTTAGAGCTTCCCACTTTCATCGTACCTTTGGTTTTGGAACTTTGTGCAAATTACTTCAATCTAAGTGCCATCATGTGTATGAAAACCTACAAAATAATCACAAAAAACACCAAAAATTTAGGAGAGAAGTGAAAAAATATAATATCAAACCTAGTAAAAATATTTTTTCTAGATCTATAGGTAAATCATATTAAAATGGAAAAAAAGAGTGTGAAATCCGTTTGAAAATTGAGTGAAAACAAGTGAAAATGAGATAAGGGCTTCTAACTAGAGAGAGAAAACATGAAAGGAAAAAGAAACATTCAAATATACTAGGGTTTTAGAGGGTTAAAGGTAGCATTTACTTAATCGTACAACATCACTAATCTAATGGCCCTCTGGCATGATTGTGCTTCTTATGCATGATTATAACAAAGGATATCCCCACCAATATTGCATGATCATGAACCCTTCTAGATATTTTCCTTATCCACTTGTCACATTTCAGTTTTCCTATCTCTACTCATTATTAAAAAGGTTAAACATCCCCTAACTTATACAATTAAGATCACACTCTTATCATAATCAATAATAATCAAACAAAACAAATCAAAACATTAACAAGAAAATAAATCTAAGTCCTAAACACATGATTATCACTTAAGAAAGCACATTAAAACACACTCTAAAACCTAGAAAACACATTATAATTTACACTCTTCGAGCTTTAATCAATTTTATTTAATGAAAAGGGTAGGGATTCTCTTATTTTTTAATTATTCTTCTAAATATCTGGATATGTTTTCTATTTTTATGATCTAAATTTGTTTAGTTCTAAGCCAGTGGAATAGGAAATTTATTTTAGCACATTTATTCAACTTTCAACTCTTTTTAATTATTATCATTTTTATACTCTTAGCTACATCATTTCTGCTTATTTAATCCATTCACCATTCCTATGAAAGGATAATAATGATTCCTAACAAATAAATTTCATTCAGACATAAATGCATAAAAAAACATCATAAAATGAAAGAATAGGTACATCATCCTAATCAATATGCATATTCAACTAAAAAAGCACTAAAAAGACAATCTTCACAAGCTAATGATTCTTTAAAATTAAATGATCATGCTTATAGTTAAGCTGATCCCTTTTAATTCCTTGCCATTTACTCATTCACACAAATATACACAATGCAATATCATGCAACACAAATTTTATACAATGCAAACGTAAAGTCACAAATAAATGATAGTGTAAATACATATGCGTCCCTACACTTGAACAACACATTGTCATCGATGTGAAAAATGGCACACAACTAACAACAAACACAAATAAATAAAGTAACAGAAAAATAAAAGAAATAAGAATAAGGGCAAGAGAACGTACAGGGATTAGGGTGATAATGGTGTGAAGAAGGAACTTAGATGCCTTACTTCAACAATTTCTTTGGTTAGTAGCGCTGTTGTCTCACTACCTACTGCAATTGTTCCTCCATGACATCCATTCTTATAACGTACCACTCCTATAGAGCATATTCTTGATATAATTAAGGATATTTAGGAACATACTCTACAAAAAGGCATGTTAAGATGGACGTATTTCCAAATTTTAAAGGCATCATATATCAACTCTTTACATATCTTAATCATTTCAAAACAAAAGCATTTCAAATCTTCATTTTGAATCATTTCATTCACAATCATATTATCCCATTTCATTTACAAACATATACAATCACGAATGTGATTTCATTTCTAAAATTCATATGTACATTATACAACAGTTGAGAGATACAATTTTTGATACAACATAACTAAGAAATTTGCAGATACAACTGATCTTGACACTGACCCATATCCAAATGCATAAGTTACTTCAACTAGACTAGCATTGAACCTAAAAATCAACGTTGCAATTTTGATGAGTTTTGCAAACTCAGTGAGTGAAGCCTCATCAATATGCTCACTCAAACAAAACATAAACATCTCATGTATAAAACACATTTTAATTAGTATAACACCTTATCCAAATTCAAATCTCATATATATCACATTGCTAATCATATTTTAACAAACACATTTTGAATACAAAGACTTCATGTAGTCATTTCAGAATAATCCAATCATTTATCTCAATTCTTCATATCATCAATAGGTATACTAGCATTACACATCATTATATTAACACAATTCAACATTTGTTTACAATCAATCTCATGAACACATGTAAAGATATAGATGCAAATGCATATAAGACTCACTTTCATTTTTATTTTGTTATGACCGAGTACCTATTTAACTATCCTATATTTGTTGTAGATACTGGGTTCATTTTAGATACTGTCCTATACTTAATGTGGATATTAGGTTTATTAATCGTTGAGTTTGTATTTTTTACACATTCTGAGTTTTAAGCTCTTTACATTGGTCATTTTAGTCACAACTCCTTTATCTGATCATGCATATTCATGTGATGGAGTGCAATATTCCATATAATATGCTATCAATCACTTTCTTTCCATGTACATAGTCAGTTATCATAATCATTGGATTTAAGTCCAACATTCAACATTTAGTCGAGTACACATTTTCCCATTCACATACAATCAATAAGCACTTCCAATACATTCTTGAATATCAAGCTCCTCAAACTAATAATTTCCAAAATATCATAATTATATAAGTAGCAATTCAGTAACTAAAATTTAAACAAAAAATATTCATTTATAGTAAGGATCATCTAGATCAACTCACAGTACGCTTTAGATAAGCTGTTACCTTGGTGAACTGGCAATGTCTAGATACTGGCAATCACTTGTGGAAATATCTTCCTGCAATACATACACAAAGTTCACAATTGATTAAGTTATCAATCATATGATTACTCAATCATTCACATGTATATAGATCATGTTTTTCAATGCATGCTCAATTGACTCTGCTTGGTATATATCCTTATTCACAAATCTTGATCATTCATTCATCATAGCTTGTAAATAAATTGTTTGCAATTAGGTTATGCTTTAGGTAAGTTTGATTACCCTAAATTCATGTACATTCATCAATTCTTTCCAAGCATTAAGTATTCATACAATTTCCTAATTCTCATTCAATCATACCTAATTCATTTCTTATATCCTTTGAATCACATTTGCATTCACATGAACATATTTATACCATTAACAACTCTTACTTTTCAAATTCATATACATTGATATCAATCATTACATTCCTTAGTTTATAACCTCAATTATCAACTTAAACTAACCAAACACTTAATTATTTAATCAAGCAACTTTCTAGGTTCATTTCAAGCCCCAATCCAGTCCAATTACACCACAATAACCCAAATAGCATCATGCTTCCTACTAGTCTTAGGCAAACCCATCAGAAAATCCATGGTCACTCTTTGCCACTTCCATTTCGGGATGGTCAATGGCCTCAACATGCCTGAAGGTGCCTGGTGTTCAGCCTTGATTTGCTGACACACGAGACACTTGCTCACAAACTCTGCTACATCCCTCTTCATGCCTTTCCTCCAAAAATACTCTCTCAAATCTCTATACATCCTGGTACTACCTGGATGCATGGAATAAGGCGCATTGTGTGCATCATCCAAAATCTCATCCTTAACTGCCTGCACATCCAGAATACACAACCTGCTGCCCACTGTCATCATTCCATCATCCCTCACCTCTATCTTAGAAATCTTGCCATTCCGAATTTCCTCTCTAAGCTTACTCAATTCTGCATCCTGTGCCTGCAACTCCCTAACTTTTTCCCTTAGCATCGGCCTCACTCGAAAATTAGCCAGAAGACAATCCGGCTCTTCCTGCATCAAGCTTATCTTAAGCTTGGCCATCTCCTCTAACAAAGACAAGTAAACTGACCGAACATGAGCAATCAAAGACTCCCTACTCAAAGCATCTGCCACTACATTGGCCTTGCCCGGATGATACTCAATCAACAAGTCATAGTCCTTAAGCAGCTCGATCCACCTTCTTTGCCTCTAATTCAATTCCTTTTGACTCAGCAAATATTTAAGACTCTTATGATTAGTAAAGATCCGGGTCTGAACTCCATACAGATAATGCCTCCAAATTTTCAAAGC
>JANKYF010000007.1:21015990-21028734 GCA_029829435.1 Erythroxylum hondense
CTTGAAAGAAACGGTTAATCAGTTGAGTTCTGTAACTAACCCGAACTGACTCTTGCGTCTGCTTTCTTTTCTTCTTCCGCGTCTGATGCGTCTACTTTCTTTTCTTCGTCTGCATCTGATTTACTATTCACATATTCGTCTGTTTTATTTTGCGTCTGCTTCATTGTGCGTCTGCGTCTGCATCTGCTTCTGCGTCTGCTTTGTTTTTCTGTCTATTTTGCTGCGTCTGCTTTTTCTAACTACTTTAATTGTCTCTTTTTATTATACATCAAAATCATATTTAAGTAAAGTCACTCTGACTTAACAATACTTACTTAGAATCTCTTTTAGAGTGGGTCTCACTTTAGAATCTCTTTTAGCGTGGCTCTCACTTGACCATTGATAGTGATTTTGAGTCATATCCTCTATCAAAGAATGCACTTCATCTATTATTTTGTTCATTAAAGCTCCTTCAGTAGAAGTATCAACAAAGATCTTAGTATTGTAGGTCATCACATTATAAAAGGTTTGAATTATTAGCCACTTCTTTTATTTATGATGTGGACAAGACCTTAACAACTCCTTATATCTCTTATATGCCTCATATAAGGAGTCAACTTCCCTCTGGGCAAAAGTGGTGGTTTTGTTTGTTATATATACAGTCTTACCCAAATGAAAATACTTGGCCAAAAATGGATTAAAGAGCTTAACCCATATGGTAATTAATCAGCTTCCCTCTGAGCAAAAGTGGTGGTTTTGTTTGTTATATATACAATCTTACCTAAATGAAAATACTTGGCCAAAAATGGATAAAGAGCTTATCCCATATGGTAATGAACCCTATTAGTACGGTTTACGACCATGCTTTATATTTATCCCTTAAAGAGAATGGGAATAT
This sequence comes from Erythroxylum hondense, assembly GCA_029829435.1. Taxonomy (NCBI): domain Eukaryota; kingdom Viridiplantae; phylum Streptophyta; class Magnoliopsida; order Malpighiales; family Erythroxylaceae; genus Erythroxylum; species Erythroxylum hondense. The sequence continues at coordinate 21,016,868 of JANKYF010000007.1, forward strand.
TAAAAGGTTGATGGTATCAAGGGATACCCCATTTAGTTTCATTCTATCACAATACTCCAAAAACATCGTCAAGTGCAATTAGGGTCTTTAGATGGTGAACCATTAAACCAATTTTGCTACAACATAGAACAATAGGAAGGCATTAACTGGAAGCTAGCAACTTTAATGTTGGGCCTCGCAATAATGTTGGGCCTCATAAAATAAAAATTCTAGTTTACTAAATTTGCAAATATGTAGATATTAATGCTTAGTCCTTGATAATAGTACCAAAAACTTGATTGTTTATTTCTACAAGCACATGGTGTAGCTATAAGTAGTACAAACATGTTGAGCCCACGAGGGATGTTTGTTAACTAAATATCCTCAAATTTAATAAGCTAGAACAACAATTATAGATGATTGAATAGGAAAATAAAAATAACTATCAAATCTAAATAATAAAGCAATGCAATGATAAAAAAAATAAATCTACTTATGAAATAACTAGATCTAGGCTAGGTTTTCCCTAAGACCTTACTATATTTAATTTTCCCCTGATTTAATAAATACTAAAACAAACTTAACGAGCTAGAGAAATGCTTATAGAGGATTGAATAGGAAAATAAAATGACTAACAAATCTAAATACCAAATCAAATGATCAAGAATAAATCAATTTATGAAATAACTAGATTTACTCGATGTTTTCCTTAAGACTTTATTGTATTCAATTTTCCTTTGGTTTAATAAATACCTATAGTTTCTTAGACTAGTAAGAGTTTATATATAATATTCTCTTTGGAGACACATTATAGATTAATCAACTAAAATCCCTTTTGAATCTAGGCAACCTAAAAATGCTTTAATTCGTTTTATGAACTCTCTTGATAGGTTTTATTCTAACCTAGGGAGATCTTGCAAGTTCTCTGAAATAATTCATGTTTAACTTTTTATCCATATTTTTTACCTAAACATATTTTTCTATCGAATCTTGATGCATTAATTAAATATTGAACCTTCCACTTTCTCTCTTTTGATTTAATCAACATAAAAATATGAATAAATCACAAGGAAACTAGAATTTCATTAAACTAAAAAATAAATCAAAGTTTCATCCTACCTAAATCTATATCCCAATTAGGTTTATAATTAAACTATCAGCATGGGAAGAAAACAAGATAAAAGAAATCATTATTCTTAGATCTTGAATCTTTAAAGAACTCCTATTGAAATTTTGTTCTACCTTCAAAAATAATGTTATTTTGATCAAAACTGATATGGAACATTTTCAAAATGACTTCTTGATGCTTCTTATCCAAAAGAACTTCTTTTCTACTTTTTTTTAATTTGAAAACCCTAAATTTTTAATGAGCTACATACGCCCAAATACTAGTCCATATAGTTGGTCCTGTTTAGCATCAATATGGGACCTACACAAGCCTAAGTAGGATGTTATATTCTTCATCCTGGGGGTAACACGAGGATATATACGGCTGCACAAGAGAAACAGAAGCGACCACCTTTGGACATAGTCCTCAACAAGATACTATGATAGGCCCTCCGATTCTTCCAAAATTGCTCTAATTTAGTCCAATTTTTCTTCAATTTTGCACCTTTTCTTTGTATAGGCAGAAATAAAACATGAAATGACAATATTTCTCAAAATTAAGTATCAAATCCTTTAAAATCATCCAAGATACAAGTAACATACCATAAAAATAGTGCTAAAAGTAATGTATATCTAGTATACGTCACCTATTGCTTAGAAAGCCAAAACTATCAACAAAAATTGAAAATTGACATTTTAGATAACGGGAAGTTTAGAGATTTGGCAACCTACCTCATTGCTCAATTAACCTAACTTAAAAGATTTAATAGCCTAACTCATTCTTCAATTATCCTAACTCATTGAAAATTACGGTCACTATAAGAAAATTGATATTAGTTGTAGATGGCTTATTAAAAAGCATATTTTGTGTAGCTTTTTTATTGTTGATTAAAATGCTGATTTTACGGACAAGAAGAAAAATCCAAGGCCTTGACTGTCATGTACTTTTCTCCCCTCTAGTGCATATTTTTGTTAACAGCATCTATATATATATATAGGTGTGTATGTGTGTGTGTGTGAATTGGCCCTGAGATGGGTACACGAGCAAGGAACAAATTCGATAATGAAGAGTTTCAACAAAGAGAGGATGTAACAAGACCTTCAAATATTCGGGTGCAATTGAGGAAGAGAGGCAAGACATCACATATTTCAGAAATTCAGAGCAAAGGAAATGTGTCTATTATTGAAAATAGTCGTTCCAAATCTTTTTTTTAGAGTTAAATAAATGAATTAATAGAGGTGGAACAAAGTTACGGAAAGGACCCCAAAGAATCATGATTCCCTGTATAAATTCCAGCTATACAAGCTTCTAATCATCTGCCCAAGTCCTTACAAGCTTCGAGTTTCAAAATAAAATTCCACTATGCAGAAAAGACAAGTAAAGTTTGAAGCAACCCCAATAAAAAAGTGCACTGCATTTTTCCCTTTTATGTCATCGTTCGAAATTGTCCAACACAATTATAGACCAAAGAGTAGTCCCACTAACCCCCTTAACACTCGAAACATTGGAATTGATGCTTGCTCTAATCCACCTGACAACCAATACTTCAAGTGCAAAGGCTTGTACAAAGTCTTGGGAACTCAAAACAGTAAGAAGTCGAATGACTTATCGTCCATTACAAAATTGCATTTCTCACATAGATGATAGAAAGCCTTTGTACAATCTATGGCTACATTTAATTCCTGATTATATAAGCACTACTTGAGTAATTTCCACAATTACATACATAAAATCATTTAGAGAAACTGCATCTAAGTACTACAACATTATATACAGTAGAAATCAATTCAGAAGGAAACATCCAGACGTAAGAAACCATTAGGATCCAGCCTTGATTTAAAATTGTGAAGGGCTTACCGGATCCTTCTCACCTTATTCGTTAATGGATGGTAACCTATATGTACGGGTAATGCGAATCTGTTGCCCAAAAAAAGGTAAATTTAATGGTCATCACAAAAACCATAATTTAGAGTCAGTTGTTTGATCAAAATATTTTAACTTTTCAATATGCCAAAAATGTTTAAATAAGATGCTAATGGGATGGCAAAGAATAAATATAAACAGAAATACCCAGCTCAAATTACTGTCCAAGCAGCATGTGCTGGTGAATGGGAATCAGCACACCCCTATTTAACAGCTAATAATCAACATGATCTGGTACATAACTGAAGAGATAAATTTGTGGGGATGCTGTACTTACAGCATCTCATCTGTTTTTGTACGGGCGTCGTGGTCTCACTACTATCCTATTTTGTGCATGAATAAGATTTCTTTTCAAGGAATTCCTTGTGTGAGTAGTATTTAGATCTTTTCTCCTAATTCTTTATATAAATAGGAATTAGGTCTCTTGTAAATTATTTCAAAACATGAAAACAGAAATTTTTATTGCAGCCATGGATGTAGCACCCTCGCCAAACTAAGTAAATCTTGTGTGTCTTATTTATGATCTTATTTCTCAAGTTTCTTTACAAAACTTGTTTCCTGTCAAGAGCAATAAGACCTAATAACTGGAGCGCCATAGTAAATGTGGCACACACATAGCACCTACCGGGAGACGACTAAGATTGCTTCCTAAAAATCATTAGCTATATGCAACTAAAGATTTGACTAGCTATTGTCTGATATATATTCCTCCCTTTAATTTTGTCAACCGATGGTGTACAATCATTTCATGGTTCTGTCCCCTATATTGAAGACTCCAATCCAATCGTATTGTGTTCTATCACAGGAGCAGAAACACGACAAGACAGGGAAAGAAGAATGACGGGAATGAAAAAGGAAGGAGAGGAACAATGAGAAAGAATGCATGTGTGTGCACACTAAACAAGACTGATGAGTTTTCCAATATGCATGGGGATATGCAAATACCTGGGCAAATGCATAAATTGCTCGCAAAATTCTAGCATAATCAGTCCCGAGCATTTGAATGACAACATCTGCTAGAAACATCCCCCACATCCTGTACATGAAACCACAAGTAAAATGGTAAACCAATACTTTCCTGTTTTTGTTCTTAATGTTCACAGATACCATGCCAAAGAATAAGTTCCAACAAAAACAAGAGAAACAGGTAATCAAGAAAAAATTATATAACCGAAAGCCTTAGTGCCTCCTATGAAGCAGAATAATTCTATTATGTTTTTACTTAAATAGAATACAAGGAAATATATACAACAACAATGTTACAACAATGTTGTCTAACGGAGAGACTCAACTAGTAGCATAAGATACAAGACTGGCTGCAGTGATTTCTAACATGGCTTCTTGGTTAGATTTCAACAGCTACCTCTCCTAGCAGAAGAACAAAGTTCTGGACAGAAGTTTCTAAAGAAAGAGTCAATGGATCTAATACCATATGAAGCAAAATAATTATAATATGTTTTTACTTGAATAGAGTACAAGGAAATATATACAAGAAAGATCCCTATAATATATCCTAGAAATTAGGGATATACACAGCCATACAACTAATTTTAAGATATACATAAATATAAAACTATCCAAATATCTTATCCCATAAAATCCTCATAAATACCAATACCTTTGTTGTACCACAAAGTCAACTTGTATCAAATGGGTATATAAAATTTAAAAAAGACTTGAAATTCAAACCCAAAAACTGTACTAAGAGCATTCATTGTCATTTTACATGTCAGTGACTTACAAAGTCCCTCATTTGGCTCCTTGATAACAACCTAATATAGAGCACAAGAAAATTCTGATAGGTCAAAATTTTAGAAGATATGTGTCCCAGAAAGTAAGATGGAGTAAGGGAGACAAGGTACTGCAGAACATTGAGGGGTAAAAGACCAAATAAAGCTTGAAACCACTTCCAATTTCAGATTGTTAACATTAAAGGATAGGCAACATGATTGCAACAGAAGTTCAATAATCAACTAAACAACTAAAGAAACACCTCTCAATAAAAGACAACAACTGAACTTTCAACAATTTATTCAACTGAAGTTGTCACATAGATCATCTAGGTCAAATAAACACAAAATCATAAGATAACTATTAATTATCAATTCAAAATAAAAAGGTCAATTTTAAATCCTTGAAATTATACACGTTAAGTTGCATTTTCTTCAATGCTTATGCTCAAATTTCCCTGTAAGCCCTTCAACTTGTCATTAATGGTTCATAATATGTCTATCCACACAAAAGTATGGAAAAATGACAACTAATCTGATTCCAACCATGAATAACGTTGGCATAATCTTTACTTTACACCTTATAGTCACAAAGGCTCTAATACCAAGTTAAGAAACTTTTCATCTCAAAAACTAAATTGTTGGACTGTTAGACTATTGGGTGGAGTGACTCAAAAATTATTCTAACAAGATTTATAAGAAAAGACACACAAGGAAAAGACCTATCTTAGTAGATATCTACAAAGCTTCTTATTTTGGAGTACTCTTTCAACTTCAAGCAATTCCAAGTCCCCTCACTTTAAACGTGAAAAGGTAAATCCATATATTGATCACAACAGCTCATATGGATGGCAAACGTTCTAGACTAATGACTATGCAATTTAAAACTAAGCTACAATAACATATAAACAATTCACAGAGTTTCCATTTCGTAACTTCTACAATCACATAATTATTTGATTTACTTTCAACAGATTAAGCTCATGTATTTCCCTAACTTTCAACAGATTATGCATAACGCTCTAAAACTGGCCATATTCATACAAATTAACCAACAGACAACAATTAAAAAATGCACCTAGAATCTTATATCCAGCTTAAACCAAAAAAGATACAATAAGCAAGAAAAAACCTATATAAGTGACACAATAGAGCATAAATATTGGAAAAGAAACAAGTTGAACATATATAAATGATGTCAGTTACAGAATGAAGAATACATTGGGCCGAGCAATGACATTATGCTCCTAAAGCCGAGATATCTTGATGCAGCTCCAGTCAAACCCTGTCCAAGGCGTCCAAATCAGAAACTTAACATACAAAAGAAGCATTGCATGCATATGAAAGCAACATATGTATCGCAAAATATAAAATTGTTTAATTTCTGCAAATTTATTGTCCTTCCAAAGAGACATTAAGGGAAGATATACACTCCCATCCCACCAAGAACAATCCAATGTATGTTGGACTCAATTTGAACAGATACCAAATATTTTATCTACAAAGTTGTAGGGCCATAATAACAAATCGAGCATACATGACAGTTCAAATGAAGAGCAAAGTATAATTAGATACCTTTAGTCAAATGAAGGCCAATAAAGAAAATTTTCTATTAACAGCATTTCCACTAATCAAAATGCATCTCACAAATGAAAAATGAGAGTTTCAACCATGTAGACAATAATAATGGCATAGTCACCTGCTTTGCTGCAAGCAAGGCAGCTCTTGACTCCAAATTTATAGCAGCTAATTGGCCACCCTGATTAACAGCAAAAGAAAATATATCAATCTAGACACAACATAGAATATGAATTTTGAAATGCCAATGAATTCTGCCAACTAAATGATGCCAAAGTATATCATAAGGAAGTGATATCCATTAATACTTAAGGTAACCAATTCTACAACACATTTAGACAGATCAATAGACAAGCTCACTAGAAGGGAGGGAAAAGCAGCTCAATTACATCAGTTGTGCTTGAAAATCAGTTGAGTGAACTATGTGGGAATCGAAAAAATTAATTAGTATGACTACTTTGAGGTCATGTCTATCGCAAGCCAAGAATGGATTTTTCACTTCATAACTAACTTGAAGACTAGATGCTTGGCTTGGTTCAGCAGAATTATGAGCCATATACTTGGCATAACAGACCTCAATCATAGACCAAAACTTATCTAGTCTATAACAATATAAGCAATATACATAGTAGCTCTAAAAAACTAAAGTTTGTACTTTTCTAACCAACTCACAGCAAGAAAATTCCCATGTCTGAACAAACATTATGACAACAAAATTGCAACCAAATACAAGTCAGGATCGCAGACCAGAAGTTCTCTAATCTATATGAACGAAGTAAACAAATTACAACTGTAAGTGTGAACATAGTTTCAAAAGATTTGCGTAATGAACATAGTTTCAAAATATTAGAGTAGCCCCGATGAACTATGTTATGTTTCTGACCAACTCATAACAAGAAAAACCCATGTTTTCTCATAAGCAATATCCAAACAAAATTGCAACCAAATATAGGTCAAGATCCATTCCATGATAGTGAAGAAGCAAATTATTCTCTTCCATGGACATTGCTACCCTTCCATAATTGTAATCATAATGATAAATGGATCAACAAAAGAAACAATAAGTCAGATTCTGGTAATGTTTGCTGCATACTAGTATCTTTACATCAAAGGGGATGGTACAGTTTCAAATAGACAATAAAATAATAACCAAATGTATAACGATCATCATCATGATCATTTGAATCAAGATGATAAATTAACAAGAAATACATTACATAAGTATCCTTACAGCTTTTTGAGAGAATATGCAAATAAATGAAGATTGAAAACAAATTAAAAAGTGCTAATTCAATTAGATGGAGTCTCACATCTGTTTCTCCAAAGTCCCAACTTGTTTAGCTAGCCTTTTTTATCCTTTTATTTTCATATGTTTCTCTAGTTTTCCTGCTAAGAAATTTTTTTCCCCGTTTCCAAGTTATTCAAGCATCTTTTTCACTTCAATGAACGTATTATCATAACAGAGAGAGATAGAAAAGAAACAAGTTAGAAATAAAGTCATTATGGTTGATTTGTTTCTCTATGATAATACCTACACATATTAAATTTTCTTTTTTATTTCTCTAGTAATAATTCAAGCCTAAAAGTGCCAAAAGTATACCTTCTTCATAAGTTCATGTTTCATCTGATAGTTGGCAGCCTCTACAAACACCTTTCCTGTTAATTTCCTCCCCACCTACAATAAACCAAAACTACTTTAGGCAAACAAGCAAATATAATTTAGAACAAGTTGAAAAAAGGTTCATGCCTTACCAACTGATAGAGTTTTGCCAACGTAAACACACCACCACCCTATTTCAATGGGCAAAATAGCACAGGTGCGAAACAAGTAGAGAAAATTCAAATAAGCTTTTAGAACTTCCAGAAATTCCTTATACATATTGTTTTTGTATGTGAATGTGAGTACCTTCAAAATCATTGACTGAAGCTCTGCGACCCCAAGTTTTAAGGCTGCAAAGGCTTGGACCTTCTGCTGGCTAAGTCCAAGTTCTAAACTAACTTGTCCATTGGAGGCCTTAGAAGTACCCCATAAGCCCGGAAAAGTCCCTGATTCTTCACTGTTTGAAGATAATATAAGTTTTCATGGAAAACTGAAAGAAACTTGTGAAACCCATGAATGGAAAAATAATCTATTTAGCCTCCACATTGTATAATTTCTATGTACAAAATTCAACTATTATGCACTGAAACACAATTAAAGGTTGAAGGAACTGAAGGCAAAAAATGCACCCAAATTGTGAACTCATTACCCAGTTCTCCTTTCATACTTCTCATTTTTCTTCGATCCCAACTTATCGTAGAAAAAGCCTTGACAATGTTGTCCTGGTTATCGGGCCTAATTACCATGTGTAAAGTTTTAAAGCAATTTAGAAAAAAATACCTTGCATAATCTTTAACTAGATGGAGAAAAATTTCTGCTTCAAGGTCTTCAGTTGACAATTTGCTTGAGCAAGGAACTTCTAACTTTTTTCTAATAGCAAGTAACACATTTCTATATGAAGGTCTCCAACCCCTAACACAACCAGATCAAGGTAAAAATAAAAGATCAGTTAAACATCAAAAAGCATCAATGTTAAAGATTAATCAAGAATCTTCAAGAATGTAACATTTAGACATACACAATATTCCATAGATGGCAATTATCTCAGTTAATTCCCTCTACGTTTAATAACTACCAGTAAACTAACTGACTAATATGTAGGGCTAATCATGACAACTCATTGTATTTGAATACTAACAAATGACAATCTTTCCACTGCCAAGTAAATTTTAACCTTAATGCAGACCGGGCATCGGCAGCTAGGTACAAGAATCGCGACTCAAGTGCAACAATAAAATTTTCTCGCTCTTCAAGGTCTTGTTCAATCATGGGGTAATCCAAGTCAGAACTGCTCGTCATGGACTTGAGTAAAGGACTGAAGTAACTGAACATCAAAAATAATTCGGAAAAAAAACATATATTAACATGGACTCGTCTTTTAAACAAAAAACTCAAAGTAAACATGAAATCAGACAAAACCTAGCGCCAAATAAGATTTTCTTCAGTTCATACAACTCCGAGTCTGTGGCCAATTCAAGCACCGAGCGAAGGTCAGGATCATACTCACCTGCAAGTAAATATGATAGAGACAAACAGCTAAGAAATAAAAAAATATATAAATATAAATGGAAAAGGAGGAGAAAGAGACAGAGAGAGAGCCTCGGTCTTTGGTTGAAATGGCAGCACGACTACAACGGACGATGCCAAAAGTGGACCTCGTAGTTGTGGATAGCGAGTCATGCCGCTGCGAGATAGCAATAAATGTAGTTTGGTTGGTAAGAAAATAAAGTAGAACTGGAAATAAATAAGAATAGTAGCGTGATATGGTGGCTTTACAAAGGGTAGAGAGAGCTTGGAGGAGATAGGGGTGATGAGAAAATTCGAGAGCAGAGCACCAGTTGACATGTCGCCCACAAACAGCCTGGTTACTCTTAACACCCACTCATTCTTGCACTTCCAAGTCCGGCCTACCCCTAGTTTTGTCCCGAAATATTTACAAAACGACATAGTTTTAACCCTGAACTTTTTCCGAAGCTTCTAATTGATAAAGGCGATACTCAAATATTAACGGAAGTTTATTAGTAGAATATTAAATATGATATTATTCAATTGGGTTTTGATCTCATTTTATTCTAAATAATAGAAATAAATTTTTTTATTAGACAATAAGAAATACAAATATATGTTTCAAAAGAATTTATAAATACAAGAAGTTAACGTTAAAATTAGAAGCTGAAAAGTTTAGCTTCCTTTCTTATCAATATTATCACCACCCAAGATTATCTCCTCCACTTTTTTGAGAACCATTAATTAGGATCTAATGACCTTCAACGATTGAATGAAATGCTGGAATGGTAGAAAGAATGTTGCTTTGAGAGTGGGTTTGTAATGAGGGTGGACCTGAGTAGGTGTCCTAATGTCCTTGCCCAAGGTGGGGATTGACAATTAGATAAGTTTAATATATATGTCATATTGCAAGTCAGGTTGGGTGCAAAGATTTAGCTCGAGTCTGGCCAGAATTATAAAAATTAATTAATTAAATAATTTTTAAATTTAAGTATAAATAGTTTTAAAGACTTTATTTCATTTAGATTAATAAAAAACTAATTTCTAAATCGAATCGAAAATAACTTATTAAAAAAAAACTTAATAGGCTTGACTTTGGTTAGGTCCCAGATTCGATTTCATGCTAGTCCCTCTTGTAAGAGCTTGGGATAGTCGGAGTTTTATCTGTAAATGGAGAACTAATTAGGCCCTCAATAATAAGGTGCGCCCGCTTAACCCGTCTGTATAGTAGTGTGCCAATTAAGTTCTTAAAAAAGTGTGCCCGCTTGGTCTACTTATAGAATTTTCTCGAGTTAAAAAAAAAAGTATTTCACCGACGAGTGGCGGTTAAAAATCATCGCACGTCTCTCCCACTAAGCTACCTTTCCCGATCAAAGCCATGGTTGACTCTTTTCGCTAGTAGAAGTTATCATTATTACGAACTGACATAACATCCACGAACATTCAACTGCCGCCACCTTGGCTATGACCTGTCATTTCTGTTATTAGAGTCAAGCCATCGTTAAGGATAAGCATCAATTGCTGATATTAATGGACCAACACTGTCAAATCCCATTTGCTTCCTGTTTCCACCGGTAACATTTGTTGGTAACTTCTTCGATAAGCGTCAACCTACTTCGAAAACGTCAATTATCTTATTTCTGCAACTGTCAACAATTGAACGCATGAATTCTCCAACAAAGAATAATAGTGGTTTTTTACACCCATTTTACCTCCATAAATAGTGGTTTCAATTTGTTGGGGTTTGACTTCTTACGTCTTGGTGATTTTTTGAGGTGGGTGGCTAAACTGTCAACTGTTGGTATGTGGATTCAAAGATGCGGGTTCCAAACCCATTTTTTAACACATAAATGATTCTTACCTTTCAGCAAAAATGCACGTACAACAACTTTGCCCATTTTCTACATCAAACCTACCATAAACATGATTTTAATAGATTTTATAATCTTTATAGAGTGTAAAATTTAGCGACGAAAATTACGGACAGAAAACTTACACATTCTGTCGGCAAGCTAAGTTAACAACAAAATTTACCGACAGACAAAGGCATTGGAAAAACAACAGTAAGTAATAATTTGAAACGAACCATAAATCTTTCACTGCAATTTATCGACGGATAATTTGTGTTATTGTCGGTGAATATACCGACAGTTACTTTGTATTGTTGGTAAGTTTAGTGACGAAAAGATTGTTTCGCTTTGTGTCCCTAAACTTACCGACGGGCAAGAGTTTACCAACGGAATTGGTTATTCCACCGGTAAGTTAATGACAACATTACCGACGATTCTTAATTATCTGTCGGTAAATTGAATAGATTTTATCGACGAACTTTGTTTTTTCGTCGGTAAATTTAGTAAAACTGTTTTTTTGTTTTTCCCTGCATTTAACTTTATTTGATAATCTTATAGTTGATGCATAATTTAAACATTTATGAATTATCTAT
>JANKYF010000007.1:21056629-21071397 GCA_029829435.1 Erythroxylum hondense
TGTGAAATTACCATTATACCCTCTAAATTTTTCCTAAATTTGCAATTAAGCCCAAAATTTGGGAATGACCAAAAATTTTATTTTTATTTTGGTCCCCGAACTTTTGAAAATAATAACTAAATCCCTTAAATTTATAAAATTACATATTAATCCTTTAAGAATTGAAAAATTACAATTAAGTCCTTTAACTTTTAACAATTGGAAAATAAGCCCAGGCATTAGAACACATTTAACTCAACCACCAGGGTCATATCCATCCAATGGACTAGGTTTTACACACTTAGAAGCTTATATGTCAGAAATCTCTAAGAATTCGCATACCAATGAACTTTAAGTTCATGTAAGAGCATATAACATTATAAATCATTGACATATATATCCAAAAGGATTTAAATACATCTTTGAACTCATATACTGCCATGTATATATCAATATATAATAGTATCTCCAAGTACAAACCAATACAAAAAGGCTCAGAGAGTCTGGCGTTACAAGCCTAAACCAACTATGAAGAAAATTCAATTTGTAGATAGGTCAATTAGGTATCTTAAGAGCATTATAGAAGATATTTTGGTTAAGATTGACAAGTTCACATTCCTTATAGAATTTATAGTTATCGATATGAATGATGATATAATGGTTCCTCTAATCTTTGGACAACCTTTCCTTGTTATTACTAAGGCTATAATAGATGTATGTGGTGAAAATTTAACTATAAGGATATATAAAAAGGAAGCAATTTTTAAGATATCCAAATCCATGAGACATCCCTACACAAATAATACTAATGATGATACTTATTTTTCTATAATAAGGCCACAAGTAGGATGACAAACTATAAGGAGAATGAGAGATTAAAAAAGAGGAGAATCAAGCCTTCATTTAAGGAGCCACTAGGATTAAGGGCTTGAGTATGGAATTCAGCTAAAAGACTCATGAATAAGAGGTTGTTAGGAGGCAAGCTAATGATTTATGTGTTTCTATTTCAGTATGGTATTTTGGGAAAACTGTTAACATTAATTTTTAATATGTTTTTAGTTGTTTTTTTTTTCATATTTTTAAGTTAAAAGACGTTTAAAGTCTTGGATTCGGGTGTAACTAGACAGATTTTGGTTTGATTTGATCAAGCTACAGGCTAAAAATGGTTGGTCCAAGCTGGACCGTTACTTAAAAAACAATGTCATTTTGCCAAAAACGACGTTGGGCCACGGGTTGGGCCACAAGCTAGCCTATCTCAGCCCATTGGGCCAAGTCGGGCCACTGGCCTGACCCTACCCATTGACATTCCTAATTATATCTGTATATCCTTTTATTATTAAGGGAGTACCAACTATCCTGATTTTCCCTTCTTCCTTTTTCTATTTTTCATTATTTTTGTATGTTGTGTACATTAAGGGCAATGTATAACTCAAGTGTAGGGGTGGGAATTAAGTACTTATGTTCATCAAATTTGTTATAATTAGTTGAATAGGAAACAACTTTAGGAAATTTTTTAACTTTGAAAGAATATTGATCATGATGATTCATTATAATTTTGGTTGTTATTGTAATTTGATTTGTTTAGGCATATAGTAATGAGCATTAATGATTAAGCTAATTTTAATTTGCTTCATTAATTTTGAAAATGGATACTTGATTTGCATATAGTACTTTTTGTATAATTTGGACTATTTTAATCATTTTTCAAAAAATTAAAATTAAAAAAGTGTGAATAAGTGAGTATTAAATAAATTTTCAAATTAAGTGAAAGGGTTAAAGTTCAAGAGTGATGCTAATAACCATTTGAAATAGTGATCTAATTGAGAAATCGATAGCATTCATGACAATGCATTTACTTTCAGGTACAGTTGAATCTATACATCAAGGACACAAAATATCGTCTTATTATGTTTCTTTCCAATCTGCTATTATCCTGGAGAGTTTCTGGAAATATCTTGCGTGGATAAACATGATGATATAACCCTGACAGGGCCTGACAAACTTTTATCTTCGGTCACATACTCGATTCTTTTTAGCTGCACTTCGTCTTTCTATTTCAATATGAAATAAGTGTTTACTATAAACACCAGCTTTTGTTTTCTGGTAGGATATTGATTGATTAAAGAACACAAACTAAAACTTAAACTATACGTAGAAACCTAATCTTTCAGTTCGTGAAGACAAGGCTTGTAAAGACAATAACGTCTTCAGGATAAAGCCCCCATTAAATCCACATGCCACATTAAATGACATGAAGACAAAAATAGTACTCTACTCTATGCTACATTAAAGAGACGTGAAGTTGAGAAGAAAATAAGGCTTCACAATAAATGTGTGAAGACAAGCCTCCATTAAATGCCTCCACCCCACATTAAATGACGTGAAGACAATCTGAACTAAAACCATTCGCAAGCTTTCCTACAGGGATTCAATGAAAGCAACAATAAGGTTCACCATCCTAGTCCTTAACATCTCTTGCTTACACCAGTCTACTAACTTCTCATGCGCAAGTACTGATAAACGTTTTACATTGAAATGACTCCCAAAACAAAGTTCTACCTTTTCTTGTTCGTGGCTATCTTCGTATTCTCAGTTGTCATAGAAGAAGCTTCCGGTTGCCATGGTAGGCTAAGGTGCTTCCATGAAGAAACAGTGTCAAGCATAAAGGTTCCAGGAATTATCTTAAAGAGTGGTGGCACGCATGCGTCAATGATCACCGAGGATGGTGAAAAGTCGATGGCTAGAGATTTGAGGACGGCTCCCTCTGGTCCTGATCCTTTGCACCATAATGGTGGCACTTACAAGAAGTCTAGAATTCCATGAATTTCCATTGCATCAACAAATCCTATAGCTTGTCATCAAGTACTGATTAACTCTGGCCCAAAATGGAAAATTATTTGCATGTAACCATTCCTAGCAAAACTATGTAGAAGCAAACTTTTGTCAAAAGAAGCCATAAAGATGTTTCTTTCCTTTTCAAACCCATCAGCATCTGCTACACCAATATCCTTGAGCTTCTTGCAAAGCATATACACATTCTCCTCACAATAAAAGGGGTGTGTTGAAACTGAGAAATTTCGAAACTCATACTACTTGCCATCTTCGCCGTCATACTTCCAACTTCAGTTTCGCCTACAAAACCTGACCAACAAAATCCCGTGACCCTCACTCTACCTACTCAGCTATCCCTAGGAGGCATAAACGTAGAAATGCATTTAATGCATGAAAAGCACGTAAATAGATGTCACCCACCATTTTTTTTCAATGCAACAGATACGTGCCTTTCATGCTTACAACAGTCACAGAGTTATTACGTGAAGACATGCAGAGTAGTGAAGACAATAGTATAGCAGCTCCCATTCTCTTGGGTCTAGAATTTCTCTTTCTTATAAAGTTGTCTAATAGAAATAGGATTGCTTTTCGTGTGTTATGTTCCCTAGTGGATGCTTTGCTTCTTGAGGTCTTAAGTCATGAGCTATTTTCTTCGTGTACAAGGGGAACGGAAACAACTCTACCATAGACGTGGAAGAGACTACTCAAAGTTGGGAAATAAGGAGAACATTATTGTCCGGTTTGAAGTGGATTGGAGCTATTCTAATCGTTGCTTGAACGAACATACAATGGAAAGTGATTGTACATTTTGAAAGAGTCAACAGAGCTTGATTTTATATATCTAACCTATCCAAGATATAGTGACTAGACAAGTTGATATGTGCTTAATTGTTGATATTTTTAATTATTTTCACTTAACGATTATTGATATAAAAATGATTAAAATACTCACTTTAATTCATATTTGATTTTAGGTACAATTTGGGAACAAAGAAATTAAAATGAGTCGAAAGCATAAAATTTGGATCATTTTCTGAAGATTAATATCTACTGGCTTTCATGGAGGAAGAAGAGAAAAAAAATAACGAGACAAGAAATATAGAACAATTATGGAAGAAGAAGGTAATATGATTTTGCATGCATGGGGCTTAAAATGTGAGAGGAGACAGACAACAAATGAAATGAGAGACAGAAATTAAATGGGCAGCTCATTGGTCCATCAACGCACAGTTAAATCAGCTGAGGATAAAAATTAAGCCAAGAGGGACGCAAGAAACGCAGCGTGTAGCAAACATGTGGAGCACGCAAAGACAAGCCACGGAGAAACGACGCAGTAAGGAGCAACATTAAATCTCTAGGCAATAACAAAATTAAAGGAAGCATAGTGAAACGTGGCGTAAAACATAAAACGCTGCGTGGGAGGAGCAGGCGAGCAGAAAGGGTTTGATGTGAGACCCTTATTTGTCGAATCACTGCACAGTAGAGATACACAACAGGGCATAAAGGAAAGAAGCTCCGCTTGATCCTGCGGCTGCAGCTACGGCTTGGAGAAGACAAGATCAGCCCAGGAGAAAATTATGCAGTCACGCAGAGCACAAGAGGATTTAAGAGCAAGGAGAATTAAATTGTCAAATCGATGAACAAAACCTACATAATAGTAGAAAGCCTTATCCACGTACTGAAAGAGAAAAGGAAAAGAACAAATACAAGTAGATAGGAAATCGCGCACAGAAACCAAATTCGTGGAAAAATAAATAGAATAATAAAGCACAAACCTGGAGTCACAAAAAAAATCACAGCAAGCCCTGAAGATGAAGATGCGGCCCAGTAAAGAGAAAAAACTGTTTTAGAGTAAAAGAAAACCTGTTGTGAAATATTAGAGAAACGTATTTTTCTTGTTTTTCGTAAAATGGTTGTAGTTTTTTATTTTTTAAAACACCGTAACAAAACAATAACTAACCAAACGTGTTTTAATAGAAAGTTTCATTTTTAATAAAAACCATAACTAAAAATGGGAAAAAAATTGAAAACAAACACCCCCTAATCTAATTGCTATCATTTAATTAATATAGAAAGCGATCATAACCAATCAATTGATGGTAAGTTTTGAATTGAATACTAAGTTTGAATCAATCAATTTAAGAAAATTTGATTATGCCTATTCTAATATGTCAGAGTAACTATTTAAATTGTGAAAATCATTCTTTTTAAATCAGTAATCAATGTTATAATTAGATGAGATCTTTCCACTAAATTAGTATTAAGTACTCTTAAATTTATCACTTTTATATTCAGTTGATTTTTTTTGATTCCTTGATAATTTTATTAAATTAATTAATCAATCATAAAATCTCACTTTGTTTTGTTAATTGAAATTAAAAAACTAGTTTTTAGTTCTCTTGGGATTCGACCTGGTTCAACGACAACTACAAGAAGTTAGAAAATCAAATTTAACTTTGAGTGCCTCTATAACTTGATTAACATTTTTCTGCTATTATTGGAGAACTATTTTAGTTTCTTAGTTTCTTTAAATTATTTTACTGGTTATTGCTAATATCTTGTCTTTTATGAATTGTTCTTCTCAAACAGATGAATTATAATGTAACTAAGAAATTGAGAAGACAATGTGTTGTTTAATGAAAGATACTAAGCAAGGAAACAGTCATTCACCTCCAGAAGTGAAAGTTGAAATAGATATAACAATTAGTGAAGGTTCTAATTTCCAATAAGTTGAAGAAAAGATGGCAAATCCTAACGTTAAAACATTGAGGGAGTTAGTGGCACCAAATTTGAATCAACAACATTATGCTTACGATTTCTAGATGTTGAGTTATATTTCAAATTGAAATATTGTTTGATCCACTTCCAATTTTCATGGTCTTGCAGGGGAAGATCCTCACAAATACTTGAAAGAATTTCATGTTGTCTACTTTGGAATAAAGCCATAGGAGTGAAAAAAGAATAAACTAATCTCATAGCCTTTCCATTATCATTGAAAGATAAGGCAAAGGATTGGCTATATTATCTTCCCTCTAGCTCAATTACAACATCAAATGAGATGAAAAGGTTGTTCTTAGAGAAGTTCTTTTAGACATCACGAATAGACAATATCAAAAAAGGAGATATGTTGCATAAGATAATTCACTAGAGAAACATTGTATGAATATTGAGAGAAGTTTAAGGAGTTATTTGTAATATGCCCACACCATCAGTACTCTTATAAAGGGCTATTGATAATGGATAGAAATATTATAGATGTAACTAGTAGAGGAGCTTTGGTTAAAAAAATACTTGAGTAGCCAGAGAGTTGATATCAAACATGGCTAAAATTCTCAAAAATTTGGGACAAGGATGGATGGAGTTGTTAAATGTGTGAATGAGGTAAGTAACATGAAGCTTGAGGATAAAATTTCAAATTTAACTGCTCTAGTTCATCAAATGGTTATAGGGTAATTACAATCGACACGAGTGTTTGGAATATGCTCATTCTCTAGCCATCCTATGGATATATGCCCAACATCACAACAAGACTCCCTTCAAGAAGCTAATACAATTGAGGGATTTTGTGTTCAACATCAACGAATATATGACCCTTATTCCAATCATTATAATCTAGGATAGATGGATCATCCAAACTTTAGCTATGGAAATCAGGGATGGTAATAAAGATATCAACCTCACAACTTCAATAGATAACCTTAAGCACCTACACATGCTCAATGTCAATCTTCAATTTTAGGTATGTCTTAGATGAGATTGTTAAGGTACTTTTTACTAATACTTAACAACTTTAAGAAGAAATATGAGCAACCCTTCAGAACTTAGGAAATCATATCACTCAATTAGCCACCTCTAATAGTAAATTGGAAGCACAAGCATCGGGAAAATTATGTCCCTAAATGGTGGTAAATCCTAAGGAGAATGCGAGTGCAATGACTTTGAGAAGTGGCAAGAAAATTCAATTTAGATCTTCCTTACCAATGGAGGTAGAAATGCATGATGAAAGAGAAAAATAAGATGAATCTGTAACTCGAGAATCAATAAAGGTAAAAGATGATTTATCTTTATTGACATCAATTAATGCACATGTACTTCCTTTCCCTAGTAGGTTGGATAAATCAATATAAGAGGAAGATAAAAGAGAGATCTTAGAAACCTTTAGAAAAGTGAAAATCAATATACCACTTCTAGAAGCCATCAAACCATTTACGAAATATGAAAATTTCTTAAAAGAACTAAGCATAAATAAAAGGAAGTTGAAGGATAAAAAGAGAAAAATTTTAGGTAAGAATGTATCAACTTTGATAAATAGGAAATTATTAGAAAAATGCAAAGATCCATTTATTTTTACACTTTTGTGTGTCATTAGTAATAAGAAAATTGATTGTGTCATGCTAAACTTAGGTGCATCTATTAATGTCATGCCATACTTAATTTACCAAGCTTTAAATCTGAATTCTTTGTAAGAAGCTAATGTGATTATTTATCTAGTTGATCATTCTTATGTTCATCCTATTAGTGTTATAAAAGATGTTTTAGTCCAAGGTCACAATTTGATATTTCTAATGGACTTTTAAATCTAAAAAATGAATGGAAATAATATTGAGCATTTAGCTCTGATTTTGTTGGGAAGGTCGTTTATGAAGACGGCCAAGACAAAAACTGAGGTAGATAAGCGTACTCTTTCTTTGGAATTTGATGGAGAGATAGTAAAGTTCAATATTTTTAAAGCAATGAAGTACTATAATGATTTTTAATTTGTTTACCACATGGATATTGCAAATTCATTTATGCTAGATAATTTTTAATGAAGAACATGTTGATGATCAGTCAAAGTTTAATGCTAAACTAGGAGTGAATGATCAAGTTGATGAAACTTTTGATGCTTCTTCAAAGATAAAATTGAAATACTTACATGATCACCTAAAATATGTTTATTTAGGTGAAGGAGAGTCATTAATTATAATAATCTAAAAAAGGTTGACTATAAGGCAAAAGGAAGGGTTAGTAGCACTACTTAAGGAGTACATAACTACAATTACATAGAAGTCTGAGGAGAAAAAGGCCCATCTAGAATAAAGAACACTTGCACTTTTTAGGAGGCAACCCAAAATATGATAAATTTTATTAGTTTTGTGTTAGTTATATATGGCTTTCGTTTGCTTGTTTATGAGAAATTAACTTATTCCTTTAAGGGGAAATTAGGTCACGTCTTATGTAATTCAATGCCACGATTAGAGGGTCAAAATTCCAGAATACTAAATCTCGTAAGGCGAGATCACACTTTATGTGATTTAGCTTTCTGGAATGGAACCTCTAAAATTTTAAATTACTAACATGTATAAGGCGTGATCTTAGTTTCAAAGGAAATTGTAAATTTTTATTGATTTTACAAAAGATATTTTAAAAAATAAAAATTATAAAAACATTTTATAATTTTTAAATTTAAAATATTATTCTTACTATTAATTATCTAAAAATAAAACCATAATTCGTTTGTTTCTTTTTTAACATCTACCTTAAGTCTTGTCTCCCAGAAGTCGTAGTAAATGCAGTACCATCTCTAGCCAACCAGTAGTCACACCAAATGCAAATGCCCTAATTAGTCAGTAATTGCATCAAACGCAACACCATCTCCAGCCAACCAACTGTTGCATTAGACAAAATCACCACATCTCCTAGTAGTCACACAACACCAATAGATGCAACACCATCTTCAACTAGCAATGCATTGCAACACATGCACAACACTTTTAAAACCACCGTAACTCCATCACCAACACCCACTAATATTATTGTAATGTTCTATTTATTTTTACTTCATTTTTCAATTTTTTTCAATTTAATTTACATTTAAGTTATTATTAGGTTGTTTTAATTATTTTTAGAATTATTTTTCTATTTATAATTGTTACAATTATGGGTCATTTCAAAGATACTACTAGGAAAACAATAAAAGGAAAATCTAAGTTGAATAAAACTGCACAAAAGTAATTGTTACAATACCTGTAGCTAGCACTAATAAGAAGCATGCTTAGATTGTGAAAAACACTTATATCTTACCACCAGCTAATTCAAACTTGTGCGATTAACTCACTTTCAACTCTAAAGAAGGAAAGAAAATGATAGGCTGCTCTCAAAACTTGATAAATTAATCTCGGTAAGTATGTACGTTACCCATATTTAGAGGAATTACATATTAAAGAAAAATTTGATGAATTGCTTGTTGACACTAGTTGGAGATATATTGTGTTGATTTATTGTCTGACATTTATTAAATTAATTAGGGAGTTTTATGTACCTTTGATTTTGATAAACTGGATAATCTCACTTTACTTAGTCCCAATAAAGTATAGTATAAATTAATGGGTATCAAATTTAAATAGAGCATCATTGATTTTAATTTGGCCTTAAGATTGATGCATGAGGAATATGAAAATTCAACTCAATACAAAGAATCTGTTGTGGACTATAGTGATTTTAATTCGTTTAGAGCTAGGAAATCAATGTCTTTTGACCCATTTGGCTATCATACAAGTAACTATAAGGGTAGTTATCTTCATGAAATTGGATGGATTTATATGCACCATTTCTTGGCTTTTAATTATTCAAGAAGGAAGGCTACAACATGTAATTGCATTAAAATTGAGTTGTTCTTTATATGGTAAATAAAGTACGCAGCAATTTGGGAGTTTAGTTGGCAATGTAATTTAACACTGTTATCTCTTCTTCAATGAGCCATGAAGAAGCTCCTACCATAAAGCATTATTTGATCCTCACATAGCTACTGCTAAACTACTTTGTTGCCATACATTCTACACCATTTACATATTCTCTTCCACCTGATACATTTCCTCTTACCTCTGCTATATTTTATTTGGCTCTTTCTTCTGATTACTAGCCTATTCTGCGTTCCTATTCTTTAGTTCGTTCCTCTCTTAACTCTCATCTCTCATTACACCCACATCCTTCTCTTTGAATTGTGTTGGACCAATAATTTCTCCTATTAACTAATAATCTTTAACCATACTTTCTAATTCATAAGATTTCCCGCCTTTACTTCCCCCCTGCTAAGTGTCCATCCTCTAATCCTACAAATTCCAATCTAACACCTATGCATCCTTCCCCTCCTTGCATAGAAAAAGCTTTTAGGCACCCCTGGGTACAAGTTGCAGGGAACCATATTCGTTATTCCAAATTTACCTTCTTCCCCCTAATCCTACACTAGAAAATCTTTTTATCTCCCCACCATTGCCCATCCTTCATGTAGGAGCAGAAAAGTGGAAATCCATACTTGCTGGATTCTTCTTGGATGAGAGAGTACCTTTTCCCATTATCAAAAATTGGGCTACTGCTAACTGGAAAAAGTATGGACTGCTAAATGCCATATTGATCATGAGTATATTTTCTTCTTTTGTTTTAATTCTCTTGATGCAATCAATGATACTGGCTGGACCATGGCATGTCAACCAAAAGCAATTTTTGGTCCAATCATGGAGACTTGGAATCAAATTTGAAAATTTGAAACAATCAAATATACCTCTATCGATATGTATGCATGACATCCCCCTTAAATATTAGACCACTAAGGGGGTCTAAGCTACCTTATTAGCTCAATTGAAAGACCAATGTTCCTTAATCAATAAACTGTAGATACCAAAAGGATAAATTTTGCAAGAATATGCATTATTGTAGAGTCACTAGTTAAATTATTTAAAGAAATATCAATAGTGAGATTTAATGATAACATGGCATTGATGGAAGACAAAGTAAGAGCAACTTATGATTGGAAGCCTCCAAATATGTTTCCTAAATAGGTTTAGAAGCCTACAGGAAGAATCTTTACAACTAGATATCATGAGGAATTTATGTAGGAAGACATTCAACAATTTGATCTTGTTCTAGAAAAGGGTAATGCTAATTCTGTTGAATCTATACCTAGCTCGAAGAGTATTCAAGAAGACAATGTGATTTTTATTCATGACTCTAACACCTAATAGAATACTCCTATTCTTGGTGTATCTGATGAAGTTGAATAAGTGCTTAAAAAAAATCAGTGGGAGGGGGATGGGAGATTTAGGATGAAATTGTTAACACCCTATCAATATTGGATGCTCAAAGACTGTAGAAAGGGATAACTGATCCAAGAAAAATAAGAGTAAGTTGGTAAACACTATAGAAGTCTAGGGAATGACGTCATTAAAGCTTTACAATTTCAATTAAATAAGGATACCTTCTAAGTTTTTTCTATCAGAAGAAAATCCCAGAAGAACAAGGATTCTAGTTTTAAAGGTAAAATAAATGATGTCCATCATAGTTTAGAATGTAAGAGGTTTAAACAAACCTCTACAACAGCTTTCCCTGAAGGATTTTGTTTCCTAGGAAAAGCCATTTCTCCTAAGTCTGTTTGAACAAAAATAAAGATGAATTGTATTAAGAAGCTTGACTTTTTGGATTAAAGATTGGTATATAATCACTCTCATCATCATATAGGCAAAATTATCATTCTTTTTAATTCTTACATAATTGTTTTTTATGTGTTAAGTGTTACTGATCAACTTATGCACATAAGGATCTCTTTTAAACTTAAAAATGATTCCATCTTGCTCACTTTTATATATGCTAGTAACTTTGGATTCCAGAGGAATATTTTATACAATAATCTTAAGGATTTGGATGTTGTTTACAATATGTCATAGGTCATATGTGGTGATCTTAACTCCACCTAGTATTAAACAAAACCTTAAGGGAAATGTTGTCTTAAAAACTAAAAAAATTAACTTCTCAAATATGTTATTAACATAAAGGTTAAAGATCTTAAAGTTGAGGGTCACTTTTATACTTGGAACAATAAACAAGGTTGAGATTGGTTTATAAAAAAAAGACAAAGCTCTTATGAATTCTAATTGGTTGTCCAAATTCCTTAATAACTTTGCTAACTTTTTTGACCCCTTATTCTCTGATCACTTACCTATCAAGCTAGCTGGTCTGTTTGCTAATTTTGTGAAACACTATCCTTTCATATTCAACAATTACTTGACCCAACAGTTTGGTTTCCTAGAGGCTTACAGAAAATGGGCTAATTTTAATTGCATTTCGGGAGTTGTTACCGATTAAAGTTTGGGAAGTATAACAGAATTAAATTTGTTTTTCAAAAGTTTAACATCATCTAAAATCAAGTTGGCTGAAAGGGAAATTCCAGTAATTTTGTACAAGTCAGAAGGGATTTTTCCTATAAGATTCTTTGACTTTATAGAGCAATTACCTGTGCATTTAGCATACGAGGCAAAATTAACTGGTCCAGTTCAATATTGATGGATGTATCCGTTTGAAAGGTAATTCCAAAAAATTTATTGTTAATGAAGTAATAACATGTTTTAACTACTATATTGTAATAACTATATTATCTAATATGGTATTTGCATCACTTGAAGAAAAATGTCAAAAACAAGGCTATTGAAGGTTCGATATGTAATGCTTATTTAGTGGAGGAAGCTACACATTTTGTTAACATTATTTTAAGCTGCACGTTCACACAAGAGAAAGAAAAGTTCTTTGTAATGACGATGGGAGATGAACGAGTGATGCTAATGGTAACTTATCTATTTTCTCACATCCTATACGAACTTATGGACTTTCAACAAGAAGAATGTTAACAGAGAAAGAAATTAAGGCTGACCATGGTTACATTTTGTTGAACTGTCAAAAGCTTCAACCTTTCGTGTAGTAAGTTGAAAATGATTATTTTGGTTTTCAAATTTTGCATTGTTCATAACTAAAATATATTATAATATTTTTAGATTATACAAGGAATTGTTACATGAGCTAATGCCGGACAAAACACATGATGATATAAATAAAGAAGATGGAAGACACTTTCTTCGATGGTTCGAGAGATATGTAAGTTTTCACTTACAAATATTCAAATGATTGAATTATAAGATTTAAGTTATCAAATGACATTATACTCTTTGATAGGATAATTTCTTAAAAGTATTGAGATACTTGAAATTAAATACCCTGCAGTGCCAATAAAGCGAAATGTGATTGGTTTGACCCAACTCCAAATGTTAGAACAAAAGTACATAGCCAATACAATCTAATTGAAATTAATAACTGAAGAAGATTGAGACAATTTGAACCCTTCGTGTTGGCAATGTAAACGAAACAGATGTGTTACGTCACTTTATCGAGTTTACGATGAGATAAGTTAGATTGGTTGGTCATTTGCAAAGTTAAACTTAAAGGTGTCTTTGAATCGCATGGAAAAGGAGAACAGAGAGTTGAAAGTAAAGTATTCCAGGAAGATGTTTATGAAATAAATGCATCTGTCCCATGGAGAGGATGACGAGGGCCAGAGATCTAAAGAGGAGCCGAAGTTTGATTCATATTATTTAGAAAAAGAAGATGATTGTAATTTACAATTAAGTTATAATAATGATTAATTTGTGTTTGAAATTGCATATTTTATTCAATAAAACGAATTATTTCCTTTTCAGTATATTGTGTAAAATATTTAATTCAAATTCTTAATCAAGGATTGTCGACATGGCGACTGGTTCCCAATGCTAGTAATTCATTTCGTTGGGAGAAATGTGGCAAAATTTTCCTTACTGAACAATTAAACAATGCAGGAAAAATGTCCACTTCATACACTAATGATCATTTGCCTTCCATAGCTGATCTTCTGCTTCAAGGTGTTTAATATAGTATAAACAACGTCACTTTCCTTATCATGTAAATCTCATTTCCTTTTATGAAGCTATTATATATATATTTACATTTAATGGTATAGACAACATGTTATTTTAAGTTTCCTTGAATCTCGAAGATGACATATATGCCCATAGAGGTAGAAGCGATGTCAGAACTGTTTATAAAGGATTAGGGGAATCAATTTTTTTGGGAAATTCGTTAATTCCACAGACCTCGTCTAGATATTAATGTATGCACATCACTCCAAATTTGGTTTGTTTAACAGTTTTGTAATATGACAATATCTAAGTTCTATATTGATTGTGTTTTAGGAAAACCATTTTATACGAGCAGTTCGTCTGGAGCGTTTGTCTTCCATACTAAATCTGGTGACTCATTTACTATATCCTCTACAAGTTTATCTATAGCGGAAACGTTGTTGCAAGAAGGTATTAAAAACCCTACATCTGGGGGAAAAACTATCACTGTTTCACGTTTGAACATGTCAGGACCCTTCTCGGGAATCCAGACATTGAGGACTCATTTACCTTTACCGACTCTCATGCACTTAGAATCCAAAAAAATAATTATATCATTGTCATTTATCGATGCAATACACTAGATTCAGCTTTAAAGTTGATTTACTGCTGTATCTGTAAGAATTTGTCAAACAACCTCCCTACTAGTTAGGGGTGAAGCTGCGTCCTATTGAGTGTGTGTTATTGTTCTTGTTCTATGACTATAACAATTGTTAACCTTCTAATTCAAAGTTTGTACTTTAATATGTCATTCAACAAATCGCCTTATTTTCCTTTGAATTCAATATTGTGTAAAATATTTAATTCAAATTCTTATATTTCTAGAAAATTCTATACACAATCAATTTCAGGTACAAATATGCCACCAAAGAGAAAATATGATATAATGCGGCCCAAGTTCAAAGATATGTTCGGAGGTTCTTACTGTGAAGGTCAATCATCACAGTCTACACCTGCAACTAAATCACCTCCTCCTCCTTCAGGGCCTACAGTTGCAGATAATGCATGTAGCACCCCACACCCGACGAGACCCGAACCCGATATCCACGGTGATATCCGAGCCCGTGACCCGCGAGGGTGGCGTACTAGAACATTCACTACCTTTTTAAAACTCATATGACATTTTCTTTTTCTTTCAAAAACAATTGAGTGCGCAAAACCATTAATGACTTGGCCCAATTATAACAAAACATTTTCAAATATAAAACCATTCCAATAATAAAC
>JANKYF010000007.1:21472897-21485432 GCA_029829435.1 Erythroxylum hondense
GATGTATTAGGTTCTCAAATATGTTGTCAATGGAGGCAAATTATATCCTTAAATCATATTTAAGATTAGATAAACTAAAATCTTTTAATTTTCTAATTAAATATTTTATATCTATAGATCAAGATTGACATTTAGCAACACATCATGATTACCTAAATATTTATAAATGTTGAAATGGTTTTAACTAACCTTTCCATACATGATTTATTCATACAATTCAATGCTTTCATCATATATTTTTTCAATTAAATATAGAGAATGAAATTAACATCTACTCTATTTTGAGTCCAATCATGTTAGTTCTCCATTATTAGCTATTAATTCAATTACTAACATTTGTAAGCTATTTACAAAACATCATTATACCTTAACCAAGGATTTTTCGAATTAATACTAATTGAGTACAATAAAACACTCTCCCTAATTACTTTAGGGTGATAAATCATACATTGATCATTCAAGTACCTCCATATAGTTCATGCTACATCCAATGACTAACAACTGAGCTATCTTGACTAGAACAAGTAATAAGTAGTATCAAAACATAGCAAACCCTATGCAAGATAACTTTGGAGATCTTAAGGTGAAGGATCACTTATACAATTATCATATTGAGAATTTTCATAGACATGTGAGAAATGTCTCAAATGGATTTCTCATATGGGGTCAAGATTAGTAAATTTATTCTGAAACAAGCACCCACACATTTGTTAAATATCTCTATACTTTAGTCTATGAGATTGACTACATCCTTCTTAAGAAAAACACGATGTATGCTAGTCTTTTTATGCTCTATTATTGTCTAGTTTCAACAAAACAATGACTATGAACAATTTAGGAATAATACATGAAAGTAATATAAATATCGTAATTATGTTCTCATCATATTTTTATTAGCAATGTATATTTACTATGTAGACCTTATCATATACATTTGAATATGTATAAGATAAAGAATATATTTCAATTATTTTATCACTAAACTATAACTAACCAATTGGTTGTAGGGCACAAACCAATAATCTCTAACTTACACTATGTCAAATGTTTAAGTATTTTATATTATATCTCCATATAATGAACATTCTATTGCTGGGACAGTAGTTTGGTGATAGAATTATATAAAATTGTCTATAAAGAGCAGTTGTTTAAATCTTACAATTTTAATCTTAATTACGTTAAAATACATATTTAGATTTTTAATAAGACTAAAGGCTCAAAACCAACGTGTGTAACATGTGATACGTTCATTACTGAAATAGATTTCTTGTTTATAACAACATTAGTAATGAATTATTGTCAAGAAGTGATAATTTATTTTTTTGTTAATTATTTTGAAACCACTTATTTTTAACAGATTTTTATTTGAAACTAATGATATTATAAATAAGATTGAATTTTCATTTTTAGTATTAAAATAATCTTAAATAAAAATGTCGTCAATTTTAATCTTATCACTCTTGTTATAATAAGCTACACGTTAATTCATATTTTTATTATACTTTTCAATTTTTTTGATTGAGGTTTAAATCTTATAAATATTTTTGCAAAATTATGCTAATAGTTTTCTCAAAATAACTGCAGGCTGTTTAATGAATTCATAAAAGTTTTTATACACTATTCATCTTATCGTATTAACATATATTATACAAATTTTCATTTTCAAAATTTGAAAATTGTATTCATTTTAAAATATTGAAAACATGAAAGAACATCCCCCAATTTTTTATAGCTCAATATGATATTTTTCTAATAAAAATATTTAATGAATAGTTATTAAAATTGAGAAAATATTCAAATTGATATTAAAGTGGGGTAGAAGATATAAACATGCATGTACTTATATTAAATGGGATCTGAAAGTAGGACCATTTGGAATGATGATTGCTGGGAATCTATATAACTCCATCATCTGCCATAAGAAACTCCATCAAACACTTTCAAATGCTTTATGAAAATCTATCTTAGTGGTGCAATTTGGAGTTCACTTCGGTCACATGAATAACCTTGGACTAGCCCTTACATAGTCAATATATTATCACCAATTTGCCTATAACAAATGAAAGCTCCCTGATTTTCACTGATGAGTGGGATGAGTGCTTTCTATAGTCTTGTTGCGAGGATCTTCAAAATAATTTTATAGTGGTAGTTTGAACAAGAGATTAGTTTGAAATAATTGAAAGATATAAGGTTTTTGCGTTTTGGAATTAAAGAAAGAAATTTTTTATTGATTTCTCTAAGAAGGATTCCATTAGAGAAAAATTCTTTCATTATTTTCTTAACAAAGGGGCCCAAAATTTTCTATGATTTTTAGTAGAAATAACCATTGAGTCGTCCGAACCTGGAGCTTTCATACCATTCAAATATGTAAGAGTTTCCTCAATTTCCCTATCATCAACAACCTTAAACAACATTTCAAAATCTTCCTGGTTTTGTCTCTTGGAAATGAAAGCCGAGAGATATGCATTGGTGACAATGTTAGAAATGGAAAAACTAAGCAAATTGTTGGAATACTTAATAGTCGCTTCTTCAATTAGATGGTTTTGAAGCTGAACTCCCTCAATAGTAGAGATGACATAGATTTTGTTTTATTTCTATAAGCTAGGATTGAGTTGAAAAAGAACTTTGTGTATCTATCTCCATCTTTAGGTCAATTCATTCTTTCTCTTTTTCAGAGGAATGAGTTTTGATTTGGAACTATGAACATATAGTGCGAGAGGGCTTATTTTTCATTAGCGAGTAGCTGTGGATCATAAGCATATAATGCAAGACTACGTTGAATTCTAATGAGCTCTTCCTTGGCTTTAGAAACAGATTGTTCAGTGGAGCCTCTGAAGGAATGTAGGGATTTTAGTTATTTCTTGATTTCCTTCAATTTTTGGACATAAATGAACTATTTGGTCTCATAAAAATAGTAGTCAGATCCTTTCTTACAAGCTTCAAAAAATCCTGGTGCTTTATCCAAGTGATTGTTAAACCTGAAACTGAACTTCCTAGCAATCGATTGAAAATGATGCTCCACCAAGAATGGGGTATGATTTAAGAAAAGAGGGTCAAGGAATGTTGCACTGCTACTAGCAAACTGAGATAGTCAGTTGCCATTGACTGGGGCATGATCAAGCTTCTTTTGAATGAATCAATGTGAGCTTTGTTTATCGGACCATATATATTTATGGCCAACATACATAAAATCTATCATATCCAGTTGATCTACACAGGTCTTAAAATCTTTAGAAAAAATTCAAAGATCACAGTTACCATTGACCTCAAACATATACAATATAGAGTTGAAGTCACTATATAAAATCCAAGCTATCAAATGTTTATGCTAAGAGTTAATAAATCAGACTATAATATTGCTTATTGGAATCCAAAATTACTAGCTAAGATTTTGGATGAGATGATATCGATGTTGTCATATAGAAAATATATTTTAAGGTGTAGTATCTAGTTAGACGAATGGAGAAGCTGAACTTTGAGTTTGTCAACCTTATAAGATACAATAATTTAACCAAGAATATGATGTGAATGGTTTGTAAGCATCTTCCAACCAGAACCCAAATTTAACTTACCATCATTGTCTAGTTTTATTTTGGTTTCTAGTAATCCTATAATTGGAGGCCTTTCCCTCTAAACAAAATCCCTTAAAGTAGATTCCTTTGTTGGGCAATTTAAACCTCGAACATTCCAGACAATAATTGACATGTTGAAGAGTTTTATTTTTGGAGCCCTTGTTCTTACTCCACTGAGATCTATGCCTTTCAATGGTTGGAGCTGTATATTATACTCTTCATTGGCTATTCCAGTTTTTTAGGTTGACAAGTTGTAAAGTGAAAGGTTAGATCATTTAAGACTATTTTAAGGAAGTAGTAAGGTGTTCATGGTTTGTTCACTGGAGAAATCCCCACTTTCAGCTAAACTAATAGTAGGATATGTAGTATGTTCAGAAGAAGCCTCCTTCTCCTCATCATGTGAAATTTTGAATGATTCATCCGCTATAATGTGACAGGTGTAGATTGCATCGTGTTTTTGTGAGTAGTTTAGTGTGTGTTTAGTTGTTAATTTGATTGTTTTATTCATGTTTAGGTTAGAATTGTGCTAGTTAGTAAATATTTATGTTTTAAGTGTTTTATGGGTTAGAACATAATGCTGAGCTTAAATTTTATATTTATGAGGTGTCTTAATGTGTTTGATAGTGTGCCAGGGCAATTGTAGGAGATTTAAAGAAGACCCGAGAAATAACCTAGGGCCATGAGTAAAAGCAAGGAGCTATGACTATAGGGAATATGCCAAGAACATTACATAACTTGGTATAAGGAGCCACGATCGTGTCATTATGGGTCACAAGCATGAAAAAAACAAAAACTCCCAGCAGTTCAGACTTAAGTTTTTGAGGGTTTTTTGGACCTTTCAGACCTGGAAAAGACCCTAGGGTTGCCTAATTGGAAATACTATATAAGACTTAAGGATGTAACCCTAAGGGAGCTTCTACATTCTACCATTTTCAAAAAGTTCAAGAACAAGAGGAAGAAGAAGCAGGTCACGACGATGCTGCTTCCCAGATTATGTGGTCTTCTGACGCTGCTTCCTTCCTGTATTTTTTATCCAAGTTCTATTTCCTCCCATTTAATTTTTTTTAATTTTTAATATGGAAATGGATTGTATGATGATGGGTTTTGGATTGTTGATGATGTTCTAACTCTTCCTTCAGATTTTACTTTAATTTATTGTTAATACAGTTGATTTTGTGTTTTATTGATTGGTTGTTGTGATTAACTTCAATTTTTGCATATTTCAGTAACAAACCGAGAGACTGAGTTGGATAAAAATGATTGGATTGGATTAACGAGAGTTAAGTGATCCAATAGACCATATAGTTAATCATATAGGCTTTTGTATGAATAGAGATCTCGTGTGAGACCCGATAGTTTAATAGAGAGATCCTGATTAAATTTTAATTATGGGTCTTTTGTTAATTGAGAGATTATAACTTCTATAATTTAATTAGGGTTAATGACTTAGGGAACAAGATTATAACTTAAGAGAGAGTAATTCAACCTACGATAGTTTAAAACTGACACCCCAATAACACATAGTTTGCTAGGTTAGCATTAACAATAGGTAGAATCCCCTCTCTCATGACTTGGTAATTTCTCTTGACTATTTTCCACAGTGGCCTTTTGTGTTGCTCAATTTCAATTCTTGTTTTGTGTTAATTTCTTGAGTTGAATTCCTACAATCAAATTATAGTGTTTATATTCTTGTTTCATTTTTTAATTTCATTTTATCATTTCTCTGAGCCTTAGACACCATAGAATTAGATTAGTTCACCTTCATCATGGAATTAACCCTTCAATTACTACAATTCAAGGCCCGTGCACTTGCAAAATTTGAGAGCTATAATTATAAAGCTCGATGAATAAGATTAAGTTTTTAGTATTGCTGCCAAGGAGGCATAGGAATAGTTTAATTGTTTTAGTCTAATGATTAAGAAATTAGAAAAAAATGAATTTTGGGTGTAAGCCGAAGGCACTTCTTTTGGACATCATAAGGCGACTATAAGGAATAAAGAAGATTAAATGCCAAAAAGAAATGGAAAAAAATGATGGAGGATATATATTATAGGAAGCAAGGAACTCTTACAGACTTTAATAAAGCACAATATAGCGGGGAAAATTATCATCCTTATATGAACACGTACACTCTGGGTGTCAAAACCAACCAAATTTCTATTGGTCTAATAATGTAAAGACTTCTATGGGACATCAAAAACTATTAGGATTTTAGTAAGATGAGACCAAATTTATGGGATATCAAGCTTGACAAATTCATAGATAAGATCACGGACATGGAAAAGTCCTAGAAGCTATTAGAAGAGAAATTTGACCAAGTATCAGAAGATCATGTCTCTTTTATTCAAAACATAAAGATTCAAATGAGACAACTTTCCAGTCAATTTTGTAAGCAAATTATGGAGAACTTCTTGAGTAGTATGGAAATACATCAATAAGAGCCATCTCAGGTTGTCACACCCAGGAATGGGTTAGATCTAGATGAACTAACAAGAGATTAAGCTAAAACCCACCTTGTAGAAGACTAAGAACTGAAGAAAGAGGATGAAAAATAGGATGAAAAATCCCTATATTATCTGTCAGATCTTGGTGTACCATGCTTAAACATCGAAAAATCTTTAGTAAATGTCTATAAAGAGATCATTATCCTTCATATTAGTAATGACCAAGTGACATTGAACATGAATGATGTATTAAAGAATCTGAAAGAGGGTGACACATTCAGGTGAATTGATGTGTTTGAATCTTTAAAAAAACAAAAGTAAGAAGAATAAATGACAAAAAACACAGAGGTTGAAGAAGGCATGGTAGTCTTTGCTCAAGAAGCGCAAGAAGAAAAGGAGAAGGGGGTGATTGAGGAAAGATAGGAACAACTCACCCTCTTACAAGACCAACTTCAAAGGAATTGTGTTATTTCCTATTTTGTTGACATTTTGTCATCGAAAAGGACATTACTAAGCTTATTAGGTTTCCGTAATTTGATTGATTAAGTTCTTTTCATTTTGATTGGCATTTTGTCAACTTCAAAGGAATTTTGTTATTTCCTATTTTGTTGACATTTTGTCATCGAAAAGGAGATTACTAAGCTTATTAGGTTTCCTTAATTTGATTGATTAAGTTCTTTTCATTATCTTGCAATTTATAGGTTACTCACAAGCTACAAAATTAATGTTGAAAGAGCAAGGTGGAAGTAAGCCACTTATAATTGATCCTGGCTGAGCTTCCAAAGATGTAAGGTCAAGCTATTGACCCCAAATTAGCACATTTAGTAGTTAGATTTAAGTTGTTATGTAGTTGGGCTTCTTTTAAATTCTAAAATAAGTTTTGGATGATTTAGAATGGTTTGGATTGTTAATTCTCTTACTCTCTTAAATCAATTTTATGAAAAGGAACCCAACTCAATGTTAAGCTCATTGAGTCTCCAAGTCTAGCACATCACTTCCTCAATCACCTTGGCAATTTCATGTTCTAACCCTTTCTTTTCACTTTTTTTAGTATTTTCTTCTTTTTATATATATATTATGGATGCTCAATGGATATGACTTAACGGGATAGATTTAGCCTTAAACATAGTCTTTTAGGTTGTGAAGATTTATTAGCTTATGAAAGTAGTGAATTAGATTACTTTAGCTAACTATATAGTTTAATTAGGATACGATGTTAGCTTATTCACCCTAGGATGTTTTCACATTCATTTATAATTTTAGGCCAATCAAATAAGTGACATTACTAGTATATTTTCATGAGAATGATTAGCAAAAGCAATAAGGTAGACAAAATAATGTGTTAAAGAAAAGTGTATAAATTTCAATGAATTAACTATTTCACTCGCTTCGGGTTATGAGTAGAGCTAGTAGCTAGTTGAGAATATGATGTGGCTGAGTATTTGGAATGACACGTATCACAAATATGTGCCTTCACGTCAAAAGGTTATAATGACATTCCAACCAAACTGCTTAATAGCAATATGACCTAGTTGAGTAACTAAATTGACATTCATCACAAATTTTTGCCTCCTCCTAAGAAGATTAGGTTCAAGTCCTTAAAAAAATCAACAAAAAGAATGTTTTCAAATAAAATTTACCAAACTTGTTAATAGCTAAAATTTTCATGAAAACCTACTTAGGAATAGCTACACTTTTGATTTGGCCAAAATATTATCAATATGTGTATGCAAATGATAGGGGTGAACAAAATCTACATTAAAATTTTGATTAATTTATATATTTAGTCCAAGGTACTTAGACACAAACTTCACACGTTAATAAGTCAGAACAACTTAAGGGATTGTGTTCTAAGTTAAATTCGTTTCATTAAGTCTAATAACATTCCCACATTATCGCATTTACGGGTTTTGTGTTTTGGTTATTGAGATTTATTTGCTTGTTTTAGGACAAGAAAATCTTTAAGTGTGAGGATGTTAATATGTGTAGATTGCAACGTGTTTTTGTGGGTAATTTAGTGTGTGTTTAGTTGTTAA
Organism: Erythroxylum hondense; assembly: GCA_029829435.1. Lineage (NCBI taxonomy): Eukaryota > Viridiplantae > Streptophyta > Magnoliopsida > Malpighiales > Erythroxylaceae > Erythroxylum > Erythroxylum hondense. Next base: position 21,480,950 of record JANKYF010000007.1, read on the forward strand.
TTTGATTATTTAGTGCATGTTTAGGTAGAAATGTGTTAGTTAGTAAATATTTGTGCTTTAAGTGTTTTATAAGTTAGAACATGATGTTAAACTTTAATTTTATATTTATGTGGTGCCTTGATGTGTTTGTTAGTGTTTCAGAGAAATTAGAGGAGATTCGAAGAGGACTCGGGAAATAACTCAGGGCCACGATCCTGGAAAATACACCACTATCGTGATAGAAGTAAGAGCAAGGAGACACGATTATGGGGAATATACCATGATTGTGACAAAAGCTAGCCTAGGGAGCACGAATATGTCGTTATGGGCTACGATCGTGATAGAATCAAAAACTCCTGACCACAATCGTGCCACTAAGGGCCACAATTGTGGCCTAAATGATAGATATGCAGACAACAGTCCGGACTTGAATTTTCGAGGAATGTTTCGGAGCTTTCGGACCTAAAAAAGGTCCTAGGGTTGTCCTAATTAGAAATACTTTATAAGACTTAAGGACTTAACCCTAAGGGAGCTTCTACATTCTGCCACTTTTGGAAAGTTCAAGAGAGAGAAAAGAAAAGAGAGAGATGACGAAGAGGAAGAAAAGGAAGAAGAAGCGGGTCCTGACACTACTATTTCCTATATTAGGTGGGTTTTGGATTGAAATGGACTATATGGTGATGGGTTTTGGATTGTTAACGATGTTCTAACTATTCCTGTAGGATTTTTCTTTGATTTAATGTTAATATAGTCAATTTTGTGTTTTATTTATTGGGTGCTGTGAATAACTTTAATTTTTTTCATATTTCAGTAAGAAACTGAAAGGGTGAGCCAAATAAAAATGATTAGATTGGATTAACGAGAATTAGGTAATCCAATAGACTACGTAGTTAATTATATCAGTTTTTGGGAAGAGAGAGATCCCGTGTGAGACCTAGTAGTTTAGTAAAGAGCTTCCTATCTAATTTTAATTATGGGACTTTTGTTAATTGAGGGATTGTAACTTTTATAATTTAATTAGGGTTAATGACTTAGGGCACAAGATTTTAACTTCAGAGAGAGTAATTTCCCTTAACAATAGTCTAGAATGGTCACCCCGATAATATATAATTGGCTAGGTTAGCAATAATGATACGTAGAATCCCCTATCTCATTACTTGGCAATTTCTCTTGACTAATCTTCATTGTGACCTTTCGTGTTGCTCAATTTCAATTCTTGTTTTGAGTTAATTTCTTGAATTGAATTCCTGCAATTAAATTCCAGTGTTTATATTCTTGTATCATTTTTTTAGTTTCACTTTATTATTTCTCTTAGCTTTAGACACCCTACAATTATTTTAGCTCACCCTCTGCGTGGGATCGAATCTTCAATTACTACAATTCACGAACTGCGCACTTGTTGTATTTGAGGGATATAATTGTAGAGCTCGACAAGCATGATCATAATGTCAAAGATATTAGGTTTGTCTATACTATTCAATAGAAAAGCACCAGTGTTCATACTGGGATGATGATTCTGACTATTTAGAAAGCTCTCTTGATCTGTATTTTCAGTGGAGGCATTTCCAAAAGTTGTATTTATATCATGATTTGTGTCCATCCCATAAGTTCATGATAATTCACTTTTTGGAACATTTTACCCGTAGCCATTCACATTTTCCCTTGAATATTAGGGTGAGATTTCCATTGATAGGATACTACTATGTTTTCCTCACAAAGTGCATTCCCCTCACCGAGTTTAATGATTGGAATCTCAGTTGGAAGCTTGAGTGATAACTCCACACGAACACAAATTCAACAACCAACTTATGTAACACATAAGACTTCATATCAGCATTTAACACCATATATTTCAGGACAAGCAATACCCCCTTTCCTTTTGGAATATTTAGTTTCCGTTTACTTGTAATCCCTGATGGTCACTAATCCTTAGTGATATTTAGAATTTTATTTTGTATGTACAACTAGTTTTCTTTACAAGGCTTAATACATTAACATTTTTTCAAAAAAATATTTAAGCAGTTAACCTTTGACTGAAAAATACCTAAAAAATCCAATATGAAAACGAAAACTTTATTTATTATGATATTTTTTTAATAATGAAGTTCTATAAATGATATTGATAGTAGAAACAGCCAAGACTACAAAAAAGGGACTATTTTGAAATTTTATAAAACTCCTATATTATTTTATAATTTTTAAAATTATTTGAAATGATACTCAGTATTAATAGGATACTAATATTATATTGTATTATAACCAAATATGATACAAAGCCTAATTCGATATTTGCAACATTAACAAAATCAATATTATGAAAATTTAACTTGATGTTTACTCTATTGTTATCACATCACAAGTATCAATTTTAACTCAAAAGTCATGTATTAGGAAGAAAAAAATAATAACTTAAATTTTATAAATATTTTAAGTACATCTTTTAAAATGAAACTCATATTTTTCAAGCTATTAAACATCTTTCATGCCTGATAACCTACGTTATTAAGGCCTCATTAATATTCATCAAGTTGAGCCTTTTCTTTATTGACATGGGATGAAACAACCATAATCAGCTTTTGTTAATGTCGTTATTTTCTATCTTTTTGTGTGTTAATTTTCTTTATTCTTGAGGTTTGAAGTTATACTTAATAGAAATTAATCTTGTTTTATGTCAAGGTGTATTTTGGAGCCAAATAAAAAGAACCGTAACAATTTTGGGATAAAAAGAGCCGAGCTAGACGTTGACCCTAATTAGACGTGACCTCGTGCAATAATCAAAAACGTAAAACACAGCAGGTTAGAAGTCTAAAGCAAATTAAATGGGCAGAAAATGCAAGTCACGCAAGAGGAGCTGAAGACAGCTACAGGAGAAAACAAAACACGCAGAAGAGGGTAGCACAGTGAAAGGAAAAATCAACGCAGGACAACAAACATCAAGAATAAAACAACATACAAGAGAGGCGTGACCAAGGAGCAGGAAGAGGAGGTCTTGCAAACAAATTGTCACATCACCAAATGCAAGTGGAGGGGACCCAGGGAGAAAGCAAATTAAAATGATTTGGGCGTTTTGCAGCAGGCACGTGGGACCTAAATGAATTAAAGAAAGGAATTAGTAGCTCACTTAATTGTCAACTTCAACAGCTGCAAGGGAGGATTAAAAACTCAACAGTAGACGCTACTCAGGAATCGCACAAGAGAGGAAATTAAATCAGTTAAGCCTCTCACAACAGAAGTCACGCAACATGAAATAGTATTCACGTAAGGCTGGGCATAAATTGTCATATCACACATGGAATGCACGTTATGCTGTTGGAGAGAAAATTAAATCACTGGAGGACGTGGTCCAATGGAGAAGCATGAAGTAGAAGGTTTATTTAGCAGCAAATAAATGGAGTTGGAGACAGCTGGAGGCAACAAGAGATGAGCAGCCCATCCACGCACAAGGAAGCAAGTGACAGCTGCGTCTACGGAGAGTGAAGAGAAGAGCCAAGAGGATTTAAACCAAAGTGACCTTTAATTGTCACATCAAGCAATAGTGAGGAGACTTGAAGCTAGGCGCAACTGTGGAGGTATTGTGCGTTCAAACAAGAGGAAAAACAAGCACCATCCACGCAAAAAGGTAGCAAGGGAGAGTGACATTTATTTGTCTTGTCACGCAACAGTGGAGAAAAGAACAAAGCATGGTGCGGCACAGCTACAAGAGGAGAGCCAATTAAATCAAGGCAGCAATTCAACCACAGGGGACCCAAAAGGCTAGAAGCTTGACGCAAGGGAATTAATTAAAGAAATAAACATTGATGAAGGAGGCTGAAGCACGCGGCACACTGGACAAAGAGCTGGAGAATTAGAAATCAAGAAGCGTGGCCGACAGAGAGCAATACAGAGGAGACTTAGGCGTGAGAGACGACAACGCACAACAAGAAGAAAATCAGCAAGCAATAAACGCAGAGCAAAACACAAGAAGCGTGGCCGCAGGAGGTTTAATTGTCAAATCAACTTGACGAAAAGCAAAGCAGGCGTTGAATTGGGAGCTATGGAAAGCTGTGTTGATAGAAGAAGCTTCACGTGGAATAAAATACAAGCAGCTGGAAGAAAGCAAATAGCGGCGGCAGTGCTGGAAAAGAGAGAAAAATCAAGAGTGCAGCAGCTGCTAAAATCAACGCAGATCCCAAAATTAATGGAGAAAACAACGCAAGAGAAAGGTTTTAAAAGGAAGAAAGGCAGAGGCAGCAGGGGGTTGGCGCAAGAAGAACAAAGTTACAGAAATAAGGTAGAGAAAAAAAAAGAAAAGAAAAGAGAGCAGTGTAGAATAAAATTCTGGTGATTGCTGCAGATAGAAAAGAAGAGAAGGATGCCTATGACAGTTTCAACATTTGGAATAGATATGGAAATCATGATGTTGGGTAACTAAATTTTATTTCTTGGTTTACGGAATCCTAGTTATTGAACTTTGCATGTTGTGAGATTGTGTTCTTTATTTCAATCAATTTATTAGTCAAGTATC
>JANKYF010000007.1:21485532-21496027 GCA_029829435.1 Erythroxylum hondense
CTCCACCCACGGCGAAACTCAATCATTTTGAAAGCAAAAACGATTTCGTCGATGCTTTAGACATATATATATATATATATAATGACTTAGGGCTTGTTTGCTACAATTCCCAATCCTGAACCACCTCAATCCAAATTACCAATATACCCGTCACACCGGTAACGGGATGTTACAGAACAATCTTTTAGTTTTCAAGTTATTACTTACGAAAAATTTTGTATTCAAAGTGCGATACACGAGAGTGAACTTTACTGTAACAAAAAGCTCACAATATCTTTCTAGTGAGAGAAAGAAAAGGCTAAGAGCCTGGAGAGGCTAAGATAGTTGAAAGAATACTCAGTGTAAGAGACCTAGAGAGGCTCTGGAAGGGAAGAAAGAATAATTGTAAATTTGACGAAGTATAGTGAAAACTCAGAAGAATTCTGAGGACTGGAAGTAGCCCAAGGTTTGGGGTGAACCAGTATAAAATTGTAGCGTCTATCTTCTAACTCTTTACTTTTAATTTCTCTTATTCTTATACAAGTTTATAGAAGCTATTTGCGATTTAACTACGTAACTATTTTTGTATAATACTCTTGGTATTCATTTAATACTTGAAAAAGTTTCTTTTTCAAGAAATATCAAAGGTTTTTTGTATTCACAAAAAGATTACACAATTCAACCCCCCTCTTTTATACTTGGTATATTGTATGTGATTTCTATATTAACGTGTGATTTACTTCAATACTAAGCTAGATAAAATCATGGATAAGCTTATGGACATGGAAAAGGCCCATAAGCGACTGGAAGAGAAGTTTATGCAATTAACAAAAGATCATGCCTCTTCTATTCAAAACATAGAGATTCAAATGAGACAACTTTCTAGTGAATTTTGTAAGCAAAGTGTGGAGAACTTCCTGAGCAGTATGGAAATACATGAATAGGAGCCATGTCAGGCTATCACACTTAAGAATGGGATAGATCTAGAAGAATCAACGAGAGATCAAGTTGAACCCCACCTTGTGGAAGACCAAGAAATGAATAAAGAGGATGAAAAATAGGATGAAAACCCCTATATATCCGCCAAATCTTGGTATACCATGATTTGTTGGACCCCGTTTTCAGAGCCTAACAATCAAAGTGATAAACCTTGTGCTTATTATCCTGGAGGGTTATTGCCATCATTCCACCAGGTTTGTGTGCCCACACCAATCAATCACCCAAAATACAACTTGACTTCTTTAAAGAAAAAGTATCTCTAAGCCTCTCTAGTTTGCTTTGAAGCAAGAATCACTCAATTGGAGTTTTACAGCTCAAGATATACTTAAAAAGCTAAAGCGTGTTCATACCCAATCATGCTCTCCCAACCGACCTCTCACTTACTCTATTGTAAACTTCCTCAAGACAACTTCAAAAGATACAAAAAAAATTTGTAAAGACAGTAAAAGATGTTAGGAATCCATCGCTTCAAGAACCACTTCATTTGGAGGTCAGATGAGGAAATTATACCCAAAAGAATCGAACAAATTTATACCATCAATCAGAATGTACCTATCTTGGCGCAATTACCATAACTCCCACTACAAATGTCAAATTGACTTCCTTTTTAGACAGTTTTAAAGAGGACCTCGACATCTGAAACTTTCATGAAGAACTTGAAGCGAGATTCAGCCTCTAAAAGGATAAAAAATGGAATAAAAGATAACGATACAAACTAAGACGATGCAGAAGGTCAAACTAAGACGATACAGAAGTCAAACTAAGATGATACAAAGGTCAAACTAAGATGATACAGAAGTTAAACTAAGACGATATATAAGTCAAACTAAGATGATACAGAGGTCAAACTAAGACGATACAGAAGTCAAATTAAGATCACAAACTAAGACGATACAAAAGTCAAACTAAGATGATACAGAAGTTAAACTAAGATGATACAGAAGTCAAACTAAGACGATACAGAAGTTAAACTAAGACAATATAAAGGTCAAACTAAGACGACACAGAAGTTAAAATAAGATGATATAGAGGTCAAACTAAGACGAGACAGAGGTCAAACTAAGACGATACAGAAGTCAAACTAAGGTGATACAGAGGTCAAACTAAGACAATACAAAAGTCAAACTGAGACGATATAGAGGTCAAACTAAGATCAATCTCTATAGTTGTCACATACACACATTCTATACAACATCACAACTTGTAATGCTCATATATCTCAACTCTGACATCCAAAATTTACAAACTTTATATCGTTGGAAAGCTGGAAAGATCATCTACAACTTCCAAGTAAACAATTTTGCCTAAATCAGCTCAGAACAACCTAGAAATATCCCAAAATTCAGTACACAAAATTTTCCCCTATGTAACCTTGAGAATCATGGGCGAAACCAAAATCATAAACCATTAGTATCAAAAGATCGTAGTTTTACAAAAATTTAGTGGGCATTTCAAGCCCCCAATATGTGAATGTTTCAAAAATATTCCAACATACAAAAGATACGTGAACAATAAATTGCTCAAAATGCAACTAAAGCCTTGGTTTACTAGTTTGGCTAAAATTACAACAACATTTCAAAAGTGGAGTGATGCCTTGACCCTTGACTACTCAATCTCTTGCTCATCACCTACTTATGGAGAGGAAAGTGGGGGTGAGTTTAAAGCCCGTGGGTAACAATTTTATAGTTTGTAACAAGCAAAGACATTTTGAAAACATTTTCCATGCCAAAATTCATAGGTATGCAAATCATGAATGCATTACTCAAATCAACTTGTCATGAACACATAAACACATCAAATGGTTTGGGTAAGTTCGAAACATGACGCACTACACATTTCTAATGAAATAGTCCTGTATAGTTATGAATTCTTAAGGGAGTCCTTGAGGGAGCTCCATGCCACTAGCAGGCAGGTAGGAGAAGCCTATACTTGGGTCAACATACACGTGACGGTTCTTGAGGGACTACCACAAACTCACATAACATAGAGATCTCAAAATCTTGTAAGCTTAGTGCCCAAAAAGGCACATTCTCTTGAAAACTTGCTTTTCATATGCTTGTTATATCTTAAAAACCATTTCTAAAAGTATGGTTTCATAATCATGCATCATTTCAAAGAATCATTTTAAAAACAACTTTCATAAATTATCACACAAATCATGTATGTACATGTAGGACAATCTTGCATCATTTAACAACATTAAATGCACATGAATGAGGTGGTTGCAAAATTAATTACTGTCATTTATTGACAGAAAAATTTTATTAGCTTATCACCTAACTATAAACGTGAAACCCACCTTGAAGTCCATGACTATGGATTGTTCAAATATGCCTCTCCTCGTGCTCCTTTTGTCCCTCTTGATTTTCTTCAACATTGACAAAAATCCCAAATCATAAGAATTCAAAATTGGAAAACCCAAAGGACCCCATGCATGAAATTGATCCTGGAATACCTAAACCCATACCTTTCCTAAGCTCTTTAAACAATAAACCTTTCAAAACTCCAAGAGATTAAAATCCACTTTCCTTGAATCTTCACCCAACAATGATTTTCTTGGTTTTAATGGAATCTTTAACCTTCCTCTTCCTTTTTCCTTTTTGAACAACTTCAGGAATCACTCTCGAAGGTTAAGAAAATCAAAACCTAGCTTGCTCTCCTTTCTTTCTCTAAACTTACTAAACTCTCTCCCTTCTTTCTTCAATTTAATTTTCTCTCTCTTCCAAATGAAAGACACCACATTTTCTTCCCCTATTTACCATTAATGCTTGCACAAGTCCATTTTGCCCTTACTTAAAAGCTTATGTCCTTACATCCTTAAGTGACTTGCCTAAAAAATGCCCTTCATGCTATACATTCCTAACACTTAAATTTAATTCACCTATGCCACATAATCCCATTAACATCAACATGCTAATTAATTATAACATACATTAATCTAGCAAGACCCTAAAATTAGTCTCATCATGCTAAAGAAAATTTTCAGGGGCCAACATGATTGAACATTGAAAAAGCTTCAGTAGATGTCTATGAAGAGAACATTATCCTTCAGATTAGTGGTGACTAGTGACATTCAACATGAATGATGTATTAAACAATCCAAAAGAGGTTGACTCATTTAGGAGAATTGATGTGTTAGAATCCTTAAAAGAGCAAAAGGAAGAAGAGCAAATGACAACATATATAGAGTTTGAAGAAGACATGGAAGTCTCTGCTCATAAAGTGTAAGAAGAAAAGGAGAAGGGGTGACTGAGGAAGGATAGGAACAACTCACCCTCTTACAAGAAAAACTTCAAAGAGTTTTGTTATTCCTTATTTTGTTGACAGTTTGTCATCGAAAAGCACATTACTAAGCTTATTAGGTTTCCTTAATTTCATAGATTATGATATTTTCATTATCTTGCAATTTGTAGCTTGCTCATAGGCTACAAAATTAATGTTGAACGAGAAGGACGGAAGCAAGCCACTTATAATTGACCCTAGCTAAGCTTCTAAGGATGCAAGGTCAAACTAATGACCTTAAATTAGCACATTTAGTTACTAGATTTAAGTTGTTTTATAGTTAGGTTTCTTTTAAATTCTAAAATAAGTTTTGAATGTTTTAGAATTGTTTTAAATTCTAAAATAAGTTTTGAATGTTTTAGAATGGTTTGGATTGCTCATTCTCTCACTCTCTTAAATCAAATTTAAGAGAAGGAACCTAGCTCGGTGTCAAGCTCATTGGGTCTCCACCTCTGACACCATCACTACCTTAATCACCTTGACAGTTTTGTGTTCTAACCCTTTCTTTCATTTTAGTATTTTCTTCTTATGTTTTTTGTATATTGTGGTTTTTATTCCCCCCTTATGTGTGTTTGCATCTCTTTTTCAAATTGAGAACAATGTGTTATTTAAGTGTGGGGAGGGTTGTGTGTTTTTATCTTAAGTATGAATTTCACATATTGTATGATAGTTTGTTTAGGTTGCATTATATGAATTGTGTGGATGTGTCAATGGGTAGGACTTAATGGGATAGATTTAGCCTTAAACATAGTCTTTAAGGTTGTGAAGATTTATTAGCTAGTGAAAGTAGTGACTTAGGTTACTTAGCTAACTATGTAGTTTAATTAGGATGCAATGTTAGCTTATTCACCCTAGGACGTTGTCACATTCATTTATAATTTTAGGCCAATCAACTAAGTGGCATTACTAGTATATTTTCATTAGAATGATTAGCAAAAGCAATAAGGTAAACAAATTAATGTGTTAAAGAAAAGTGTATAAATTTCAATAAATTAACTATTCCACTAGCTTCGGGATATGAATAGAGCTAGTAGCCAGTTAAGAATGTGATGTAGCTAAGTAACTGTATAAACACACATCACAAATGTGTGCCTTCGTATCAAAAGGCTATAATAACATTCCAACGAAGCTGCTTAATAACAATATGACCTAGTTGAACAACTGAATCGACATTATTCACAAATGTTTTCCTTCATGTAAAAAATTAGGTTTATGTCCTTAAAAAATCAACAAAAAGATTGTTTTCAAATAAAACCTACCAAACTTGTTAGCAGCTTGATTTTTCATGAAAATTTATTTAGGAATAGCTACACTTTTGATTTGACCAAATAATTATCAATATGTGTAATTATCAAAATTTTGATTAGTATATATATTTAGTCCAAGGTGCTTAGACACAGATTTCACAAGTTAATAAGTTAGAATAACTTGAGGGGTTGTGTTTGAAGTTAAATTTGTTTCGTTAGGTCTAATAACATTCCCTCATTATCGCGCATACGTATTTTGTGTTATTGCTGTTGAGGTTTATTTGTTTGTTTTTGTTTGTTTAAGGGCAAGCAAATGTTTAAGTGAGGGTATGTTGATAAGTGTAGATTTCATCGTGTTTCGAAGGTAGTTTAGTGTGTGTTTTAGTTGTTAAATTGATTGTTTAGTGCATCTTTAAGTTAGAATTGTTTTAATTAGTAAATATTTGTGTTTGATGTGTTTTGTAGGACAGAACATGATGTTGAGCTTCAATTTTATATTTATGAGGTGCCTGGATGTGTTTTTTAGTGTTTCAGAAAAATTAGAAGAGATTCAGAGAAGACCCGAGAAATAACCCAGAGCCACAATCATGATAGAAGCAAAAGAAAAGAGCCATAATCGTGACAAAAGTTGGTGTAAGGAGCCATGATTATGTCGTTATGGGCTACGATTATGACATAATCAAAAAATCGTGACCATGATTGTGCCACTAAGGGCCACAATCATGTTCTACGTGACAAATACACAAACAATAGCCCCGATTTGAATTTTTGAGGAATTTTTCAGAGCTTTCAGACTTAGAATGGACCCTAGGGTTGCCCTAATTGGAAATACTTTATATGACTTAAGGATGTAACCCTAAGGGAGCTTCTACATTCTGCTACTCTTGGAAAGTTCAAAAGAGAGAAAAGTTGAGAGAGAAGAGAAGAAGAAGAAGCGAGTCCTGACGCTGCTGCTTCCCAGATTAGGGGGGTTTTGGATTGAAATGGATTGTAGGATGATGGGTTTTGGATTGTTGACAATGTTCTAACTCTTCCTTCAATATTTTACTTTGATTTAATGTTACTGTAGTCAATTTTGTGTTTTATGGACTAGGTGTTGTGATTAACTTCAAATTTTGCATCTTTCGATAACAAATTGAGAGGTTGAACTAGATAAAAATGATTGGATTGGAGTAACCCGGGGCCATGAGCCAGATCAAGGAGTGATCGTGACAGAAGCTAGTACAAGTATCCACTATTATGTTGTTATAGGCCACAATCGTGTCAAAAGCAAAAATTCCTAGACACGATCATTCCACTAAGGGCCACGATCTTAGCCTGCATGACAGGTACACAAATAGTAATCCAGACTTGAGTTTTTGAGAGAATTTTTCAGACCTTTCAAACTCAAAAAGACCCTAGTGTTGCCCTAATTAGAAATACTATATAAGACATAAGGATGTAACCCTAAGGGAGCTTCTACATTTTGCCACTTTTGGAAAGTTGAAGAGAGAGAGAAAATGATTGGATTGGATTGGATTAGATTGGATTGACGAGAGTTAGGCGATCCAATAAACTATCTAGTTAACCATATAAGTTTTCGTACAGAGAGAGATCTCGTGTGAGACATGATAGTTTAGTATAGAGCTTCCGATCTAATTTCAATTAAGGATATTTTGTTAATTAAGAGATTGCAACTTTTATAATTTAATTAGGGTTAATTCCCCTACGATAGTATGGAATTGATATCCCGATAACACATAATTAGCTATGTTAGCATTAATGATAGGTAGAATCCCCTCTCTTATAACGTGGTAATTTCTCTTGACTAATTTCTATAGTGACATTTTGTGTTGCTCAATTTCAATTCTTATTTTGTGTTAATTTTTTTAGTTGAATTCTTGCAATCAAATTGTTGTGTTTATATCCTTATTTCATCCTTTAATTTCACTTTATTATTTCTCTGAGCCTTAGACACCTTAGAATTAGACTAGTTCACCCTCCTCAAGGGATCGACCCTTTAAGTACTATAATTCATGACACGTGCACTTGCGGTATTTGAGGGATATAATTGTAAAGCTCAATGAACATGACTAAGTTTTTGGCGCCGTTATCAGGGAGGCATAGGATTAGTTTAATTCTTTTAGTCTTACGATTAAGAAATTTCAAAAAAAGGGAATTTTGGGCGTAAGTCGAAAGCACATCAAGAAGGCTAAATGACAAGAATAAATGAATAGAACAATGATAGATGGTGTATATTATGGGGAGTAAGGAGCTCTTGCGGACTTTAGTAAGGCACAATTTAAAGGGCAAAATTCATATCCTTATATGTGCATGTACACTCTAGGGTGGTAAAACCACCCAAATTTCTATTGGTCTAATAATGTAAGGACTCCCATAAACATCAAGACCTAATAGGATTTCAATAAGATGAGTCCAATTTATGGGATTCCAAGCTAGACAAAATCATGGATAAGCTCACAGACAAAGAAGAGGCCCATAAACAACTAGAAGAGAAGTTTGAGCTAGTAATAAAAGATCATGCCTTTTCTATTCAAAACCTATAGATTCAAATGAGACAACTTTTCTGTGAATTTTGTAAGCAAAGTGTGGAGAACTTCCTGAGCAGCATGGAACTACATCAATAAGAGCTATATCAAGCTATCACACTTAGGAATCGGCTAGATCTAGAAGAACTAGCGAGAGATCAAGCTGAACCCTACCTTGTAGAAGATCAAGAAATCAAGAAAGAGGATGAAAAATAGGATCAAAATCCCCATATTATTCGCCAGGTCTTGTTATACCATCCTTAGCATCGAAAAAGCTTTAGTAGATGCCTATGAAGAGAACATTATCCTTTGGATTGGTAATGACTAAGTGACATTCAACTTGAATTATGTATTAAAGAATCCAAAGGAGGGTGACTCATTCAAGATACTTAATGTGTTCGAATCTTTTAAAGAGAAAAAGGAAGAAGAATAGATGAATATAGACATAGAGCTTGAAGAACACACGGAAATCTCTATTCATAAAGTGTAAGAAGAAGAATAGAAGAGGATGACCGAGGAAGGATACAAATAACTCACCCTCTTACAAGAAAAACTGATGGATTCAATGGAAGATTCAGAGAGTTTGATTATTCCTTATTTTTTGGACAATTTGTCATCAAAAAGGACATTACTAAGCATATTAGGTTTCCTTAATTTTATAGGTTATGTCCTTTTCATTAGCTTACAATTTGTAGCTTACTCACAGGCTACAAAATTGATGTTGAACGAGAAAGGTGGAAGCAATTCACTTAAAATTGATCCTGACTAAGCTTCTAAGGATTCAAGGTTAAGCACGTTTAGTAGTTAGATTTAAATTGTTGTGTAGTTAGGTTTGTTTTAAATTCTAAAATGAGTTTTAAATGATTTGGATTACTAATTCTTTGACTCTCTTAAATCAATTATAAGAAAGGAAACCCAGCTCAATGTTAAGCGCATTGGGTTCCATCTCTGACACCATCACTACCTCAGCCAACTTGACAATTTCGTGTTCTAATCCTTTCTTTTCAGCTTTGTTAGTATTTTCTTCTTATGTTTTTCATATATTGTGGTTTTTATTTCCACCCTTATATGTGTTATGTGTCCTTCTTACATTCAATAAAATGTGTTGTTCAAATGTAAGGAGGATTGTGTGTTTTTACCTTGAGTGTGAATTTTGCATATTGTATGATAATTTGTTCAGGTTGCATTATATGATTTGTATGGATGTGTCAATGGATAGAACTTAATAGGGCAGATTTTGCCTTAAACATAGTCTTTTAGGTTGGGAAGATTTATTACCTTGTGAAATTCGTGACGTAGGTTACTTTAGTTAAATATGTAGTTTAATTAGGATACGATGTTAGTTTATTCACCCTAAGAAGTTGTCACGTTCATTAATAATTTTAGGCCAATCAACTAAATGGTTTACAAGTATATTTTCATGAGAATGATTAGCAAAAGAAATAAGGGTGACGAAATAATGTGTTAAAAAATTGTATAAGTTTCAATGATTTAACTATTCTACTAGCCTTCAGGTTATAAATAAAGCTAGTAGCAGGTTAAGAATGTGATGTAGCTGAATAACCAGATCGACACAATTTAGGGACGACGCATGAATGCAATATAAATGTAATAATTATGTTGTCTTCATAATTTCATTAGCAATGTATATTTACTACATAGAATTTATTATATACATTTGAATATGTATAAGGTAAGGAATGCCTTTCAAATACTTTAGCACTAAGCTACAACTAACTGATTGGTTTTAGGGCATAAACCAATAATCTCCCACTTACAGTAAGCCAATTATCTAAGTATCTTATACCATATCTCTATATAACGATTATGCTATTGTTAGGACAGTTGTTTAGTAAGAGAATTCTAAAAGATTTTCTATAATAAGCACTTTCTTAAATCATATAACTTTAATCTTAATTATGTCCAACTACATACTTGAATTTTTTATAAGACTGAAGGCTCTAAACCAACATGTCTACCCTGTGATACATTCATTACTAATGTTGTTATAAACAAGAAATGTATTTCTTAGACAAAAACAACAACAAACCATTAAAGATGTTGATGATAGCTCTTACAAGAGGATAAATGGTAATATTTCCTTGTTCATGTGGCCATATCAATTAATTGAATGTTATGTTATTTTATTATTACAAGTGCAATTTCTTAAAGGAGGAAGTAAAGAAGATGTGTATTTTATTTTGAGATATATTCCTTTAATTATTTAATAAAAATTAAATTAACAAAAATTATGTTTTAATTTATTTCACAATACACACATTTTTAAACTTATTATTATTACACAGTTAAGTAAATGTTTAGATTTAAAATATCCTTTATCTTAATTATACAAATTTAATTAAGTATAAGAAATATTGATATCATTTGAAATATACAATTCTTGTATTGATGGATTTGAAATTAAAAGATCTATATATATATATATATATAGTGAAAATA
>JANKYF010000007.1:21737133-21762490 GCA_029829435.1 Erythroxylum hondense
CTTAACTAGGTCACAAAACTTAAAGTGAAACACAAAGGAGATTTTAAGCTCTTTAAGATGGATTTTGGCTTAAAGGTGCATTTCAATTGGAAAAAAAGAAATGAAAAATTATTTTGTAGCAGTTCTGGTAAAATTAATGAGATTATCATAAGAATTTTACTCAAGATTAAGGGCTATGAATTTTAATGAAATAGAACTAAACCTTTCCTTGTAGTAAAAAATTTGTTTAGCTTGTTTTATTATTAGTTCATGTTTTATAACACCATTGAACCATTTAAGAGCTAGCATCGTTTGGTCATTTATATCCACCATTTAGTTTTAATATAACTCTTCTAAAATTCAAAATAAAAAAAGAGAATAGTAGGCATGTTAATTGTTATTTCTTGCATCAAAGAACACCTTCAACTAATTCAAAATTAAATTATAGATACATTCCTATGAATGGTGCCTCATATAGATGTTGGGTTTGTTATGTGATTCAGACCAAATTTTGTATTATTTAAGCCCATAAAAGGGAAAATTAGGCATACATATAATTTTTGGTGAGTACTCTAGTTAGCTATAGTCCACAAGACTTGGATGTGTATCATTCTATTGCTTAAGTTGAAGTAGAGATGGCTATAATGGGTTGGGTACCATTCTATTTTATAAGGAAAATTACTCATGCCTAGATATGAATAGGCATAAGGCTTATATGTTAGTCGACACTAAATTGTTGCATCTAGTATATTTATTCTGAAACATTACGTTTGCATAACTTGTTTCCTTAACTTGTACTCTAGATTTTTTAAGTATAAGCACATTTATAGATATTTAACACATATATAATAGAATAGGTTTAAATTTATATTTATATTATTATATTTTTCCCAATTATAATGTACTACCTAATTTTTTGTTTCTTTAAGGAACTGGATTACGTGATAGAAGCATGGAGACATAGGCATTTTTCAAGCATGGTTTTTTAGAGATATTACAATGTATATTGATTTATTTCCTTTTATTTTTAAGATTATTAGATTGTAAGTCTTAGCCTTATGGTAAGGAATGAGAGGTTAAGCCTTATCATTAGGTGGTAGTCTATTAAGGCTTAATTTAGTTGGAAGCATGTGGTGTTAAAAGTCCTCATATGAGTTAGGTAAGGAAATTCGAAACAAAATAGTAATAGTTAGTGATCAAGTGAGGTCCTAACATGTGGTTTTGATGATAATAAACTATATTTCTATTAATCAAATTATTTTTGGTGATATAAGTAACTCAATTTTAATGAAACTAAGAAGTATATCAAGTTTAATAGAAGATAAAATAAGTAAAGGAGTCAACTAAATGAGAGAGCAATTAAAGAATGCACAAAATGAGCAAAGTGGAACATACATTTAATTTAAAGGAGCTTCAAGGCAATTCAAGTAAGGTGGAATTATTATATTCTTTCTTCTATCATAGTCATTTCAGTATGTGACCTTCTAACTTAGTCATAAATTTAGAGGGAGAGCCTGGGAGCAATTGGTAAAAGTTGTCCCTTTGTGACCGGAAGGTAATAGGTTAGATTCATAAAAAGAATGTCTTTGTAAAAAATACAAGTGGAAGGTTGCTTACATTGATGACCCTCCCCAGACTCTCACAAAGTAGATTCATAAATCAATAGCTTGAGTTGACCAAATGAAATGTTGTCTTTTTTTTTTTGATAAACGGTAAATATTTATCAAAGGAATAGGGTATGTACACAAGCACAGGGGCATACCTCAGTCAACAGGAGAGACCATAACCCACCCAAATACAGACAAATGTCAACCAAAAGGGCCCAAAAGCCAGGAGCCCATGCCTACTAAATAACTATACAGTCAAAAAGCCCACCAAACTAATCAGATCAGATAACCCTACATCTACAAGAGCTAGGGCCCACGGTAGCAATACTCTGGCCCAAACACTCCTATCGGAGGAAGAGGCCCGAGACGCTAATAGGAAAACCTAAATTCCCAAACCAACCAACGCCACCGTAGGACGAAGGCTCCAAAAGCACCTCCCGTACGACCAGCGCCAGCTAAAAACCACAGCATAGATCAACCACCTCAGACAAAGCAGGGCTCTATACTATCGAAAATTCCACCAGTACCGATTCCCTAAGCATCCAGACTCAAAAGAGGGTGCATGCAAAGGGAACCAGGGAAAAAGGCAGCAGGCAGTAATGAGCCCCCATAGAACATTGGAGACAACAAGACACAGTCCAAATGAGCATAACAAGCAAACCCTCCTCACTCCCTAACACGACGACGTCGCAGTTTCCCCAATCCACAACCTGGTCAATCCTATGGAGCAATGCCAAAACAAGCGGGAAGACCCCTCGTAAAGCCTCTATGACGCCGTTTCCCAGATAGAAGAAGCGATAACAGACGAGCCAAATGGACCTATCCATACGTAAAACTCCACCGAAATGTCAGCACAACATAAGGCAATGCCAACCCAAAATGGCATCGCACTCATTCAACCTCACTAGAACACACGACGTTGCTTTTTCATCTAGCCAGGAATCAAACCCACACCCTTGAGAACAAGAGTAGACTCAACAAAGAAATCACAAGACGACATCAGGCACCCAAAAACCGACGACGTCACTTCTCCTCTAAGCCCCTCTCAAAAACCATCCACCAGACAAAACCCCTCGCCAATCAACATTGAGACGGTATCGTTATGTAAAACCTCAAAATGGCGCCGGTTAAGTCCAAAAAACTCAAAGACGTAATGACGTCGCAAACCGCATGACGCTCCAAATGATGTCATTTTGCTTATATAACAAGATGATACCATTTTATTAAATAGTGAATCAAAACCAAGTCTTCAAATGATGTCATTTTATTTAACACAATTTAGGATTGGCTCTACTAGATCAACTTTATGCTTTTCAAGACTAAATAATCTCTTGCTCAGTCTGCTAGCAATAGGGTCATCAAGTCCAAGATTAATTTAAATTTGAAAGATTTAGGCTAGGTTAAAGCCATATGTAGTCTAAACTTGTTTTGACCCATTTCCAAGTCTATAGAAAGTATCTAACCCTATTTTTTAGATAGTAAAAGCAACAAAGATGGATATTTTGATTAAGGTGGAACAATTTTAAAAATATAATCAAGAAAGAAAGTAGATTAAATAAGAATACAATAGTTCACTTCTATATTAGAATTGTTTATAAATCACTAATTTATGAATAAACTATTTATACTTTGGATATTCATTGATATAATTAGTTCCAATCTCTCCCTAAATATAGTTAAATAGATAATATGAAACCTAATTAATATTTTTCCTACTAAATAAACCTTACTCAAAGCTAAATCTTTAATATAGAAATAAGTGGTTACATTAAATTAAGTTTTTTATTCTCCATAGGATCTAAGACCTTTTGGGTAAAAATTATCTAAACTCTACTTGCTTCATAGATTACGAGGATTAAACAATTATGAATTTAGTGTCTAATATATCTACACATTGAATCAAATAGTAAACTAGCACGGCTCCTATAAATTAATTGACAGAATTATTAAAATTGTATTATAATAACATTTAATGTTAAATATTTAAATTTGAAATTAAAAACAAATCAAATCTTATAATTAAATACATTTCAAGGTTTTCCTTTCCTTGACCAAGTTTAGAATATTAGTCGTATAGGGCAATGGACATTAGAAAGTAGTAGAAATGGAAAGAAAAGAAAGTTGACTCCTATTCACTAATATGAAAACTAACTACGAAAATTAGGTTTTTTTGGTTCATTAAATAGGGTGAAGCCTTTCACTTCGTCAATAAGACATGTTCTAAGATATAGGTCATATATCTTTTTATTTTTTTAGTGATGTATACATAATTTGATGAGTTAGTGTCTTAGGCTTTGTATTTTTTTTTACATGTTTAGGAGGTATACAGGGTGAGATACATGTATCTCTCAGGTCATGTATCTCTTGAAAACTTTTCACTCCACTATAAGGCATCCCCTTAGCCTATGTTTTAGACATTCTCTTTATCTCAAAAATTTTTAAGTGAAATATGGTGGTGGCATTCGATAATAAATTTTGTTTTCTTCATAAATTCCCTTATAATCGTCTCCAATTCTTTGAATATTTGAGATACAGTAAAACATCTTCTAAATTATATAAAATGCTTATTCCCTAATCAAGGAGCACTATTATGTAATCACTTCCTATATTTTTCTCTAAATCTAAAATATTTTAATTAGAAGAACTTTATAGAATATTTTTGTTGATCACTCATGTTGTAGCTCTTAAGATTTCTTATAAAATCTTTGGTATGAATACTATACATTGTTGAATACATTTTATTTTTCTATTTTTAGTTATTAAATAATTGGGGGTTTGAAGAATTATGTTTTTATAGAAATTTAGAGAAAAAAAATGTACAGAAGGGATTTACTCTTAAGCATTTCATGATAGGTCTATAAATTAATAAAATTTATAGATCATAATATGTAAGATTTTAGTCTTAGGAAGAACTTATGCTTTTTTGTTAGAGGATCTAATAGTTCATGAATTTAAGCATTCAAATGTTAGGATTAAGATTAAAGTGAAATATAGACTATAAAAAATTTCTTTACTATATTAAGTCATTAAGATTAGAGTTCTATAATTTAATTACGAGAACATGAATGTTTAGGTCATTTGAGACTATTACTATGTTTTTCTAGAAATGAATAAATAAGAAAAACATGTCTTAGGCATTCTTTATGCTTAAAATATAAAACCTAATATAAATAGTTAAGGAATGGTTCAGTCCTATGTAATACGTTTATTTTATACTATGTTTTGATAGGTGTTTTAGTGTGTTTATAGGTGTTTATTAGATGATTGTCTCATATATAGGACTAAAATTATGTTAATGTGAGTGTTTATTTATATTCTAAGTGTTTTGTGGTTTTAAGCATGTTTGCAATCTTAATTATATGTTTGTTGAGGTATTTTATGTGATTATTAGTGCTAGAAATCAGATAAGTGAATAACAAGAGAGTTGGATGTGTATGGAGCAAAGGCATAATCGTGACAAGATCGTGATAAAAGAGAATTACCTAAATTCTTGATTTTGACTCCAGTGTCACGATCATAATAAAGAGAAATTTTACAAAGTCATGATTGCGACTCCAATGTCACGATTATGACATATGCTTTGCAAATGCGACTTTTTCCATCTATTTTAGGGTTTTGGGACATTTTTGGAGCCAATCAAATGGTGAAAACCCTCCGTACACCCCAAAGACCCTAAAAGACCATTTAAGAACATTAAAAAGCCTAAAAAAATGTAGCCACCATCTGGCATAAGTGGATTAAACAAGAAAGATTGAGAAAGACGTCCAAATATTTAGTTTTCCAAATCGAGCTCAGAATAGAGTTTTTTACTTTCAATTTTGTTATTTTCATCATACTTGAATTTCCAAATGTCTATTAATTTCATGATGTTCTAATTTCCATATTAGGGTTTATTCGTAGTTATTTTTGTGACTTTTGTCTTGTAGATTCAATACAATATTTTAGTGCTTTGTTCACTGTGCATGCATTTACTTTGACAAAAAATCGAGAGGGTAAATCAAAAGTAATATGATTAAATCATACAACAAGAGTTGGTACTTTAATATGTCATGGAATTAACAAATACACTATCGTAAAAGGAGAGATTTTATATGAGAACTTGATTATCCAATAGATAGTTGTAAATCTAGTTGAAACATTAGGAAAGTTTTATGAATCAAGTGGTTGTAAAATCTATAATTCTCGTATTCAATTAGGGATAATCAATTAGGCTTAACTAGTTAGGTCTTGAGAAAGAGAGTAATCAACCCTTTAGAAAATCTAGGATCTACACACAAATGGATCAATAATCATTAAGCAAATTAAATAATGAAAGAATAAATCCTATGCATTCATCCTTAAATAATTTTGGCTACTCACTTGATATTTTTTATTTGATTTAATTGTTTTAATTTTCTGTTATTATTTCACTCAAATCATATTTTATTAACTTAGACAAAGTTAGGTTCGTTTAGTTTTATCTAGTTCATCATGGGATGGATACCTTTAGATACTACAAGTTTAAAATTTGTATACTTGCAGATATTGGAAGTTTTATTATATATAAAACTTGCTTAATACTAAGCAATAGCAAAAGTAAGAAATTTATAGCCTTGCTTGAGCATTTATCAAGTTTTTACTGCTTATATTATTCAATTGTGTATCATCTATCAGTTATATTCATACCAATCCGAATTTTTAAGTTAAAGGATATATATGATTGTTGTTTTGAGCAGGATATGGGAATATATATATTTGTTACTGTATGTCATTCTACTCATTTCTTTCTATATTAAACAAATGTTATAATTAAAACCTAACTTAAGACATCAAGGTTCTTTAAGGATCCTTATTGAAGCTTTAAAGCAAGTCTATTATCTGAAACCATTATTTTTCTCAATATTACTTATCACATAAATGTAACATACAATTCCTATAGAGCATAATCTCAAACATACCGAAAGATATTCAAGAACATACTCTATGAAAATGGTATATTAGGATAATCAAACCAACTCATTTAAGGCATCAAAATATTATAACCATTCTATAAACAAAATTTCTTCCCATTTCATTCACAAACATAAAAGTCATATGTCATCACAAATTCAGAAAATACTTATTTACATTACACAACATTTTGTTATGATTTCAATCTCAATACTAAAAATAAAACATAAAATGGGATGTTAATACACAAATATCTAACTAGACTCCTTAGATTTAGCTAATCAGACCTTTGAGTCATTCTTGTTCCTAATATACAACCTCAGTAGCTAGAACTCTCTTGAACCTAAAAAACAACATTACAATTTTGATGAGTTTGTGAACTCAGTGAGTGAACAATCATCAATGTATTTACTTAAGGTAGAATACAAAGATAAGTAAACCAAATAATCCAGAACTGAATACCACATCACATTTCATCATACATCAACAAGTTCATCATATAAGCTAGCATTGCATATCACAACATAACCTTATTTACTTCAACAGTATTTCACTAAATCAAACAATTCAATAATTCATTTCAATTCAATCATATGATACATTTAGTGACGTATATGCAAATGCACAAGTATTTCCATTCTTTTTTTATTATGACCAAGTGCCTACCAACCCAATTTACTATCCCGTATCTGTTGTGGATATCGAGCTCATTTCTTTTGTATCCATTATGGATATCGAGTCCATGTTATTTGAGCTTGAGCTCCTTTTTCACAACTCCTTTATCTGATTGTGCATTTCAATGTAATGAGATGCATCATTTATTTTCCATACTTTAATTTCAATATACTCAAGACATATAACAAGCTCCTAAGATCTAAGTTCGGCATTTCCCAATCAATTGTACACACATTTTAGGCTAAACATTCAATTCATACAGAAGCACATATAATTAAGTTTACACATCTAAGTTAACTCACAGTATGCTCTAGAAAAGTTGTTGCCTAGATGTTGCGAGAATGTCTGAATGTTGACAATTGCCTTGCACATCTATTGTCATGTAATACACACATAGTTTCCAATTTCTAATTTGTTTAATCATATGAATATATAATCATGCATATGTATATGTGTCATATTTCAGCGTATAATCAATTAACTTTTTGAGTATGTATCCTTAAACAAAAATCTCAATCATTTAAAAATTATAGCTTCCAAACAACTGGTTTGCAATCATGTCTATGCCTTAAGTAAGCTTGATTTACTCCAAATTCATAAATCATACATTCACCAAACTTTTATAGCAATGTACATATATAATTACCTTAGTTCTTCAATGCTCATTCATTCATACCTAAAACACATTATTCATATCCTTAAATCTTGTTTGCATTCATAAGAACACCTTTATTTCCTTGACAACTCATAATGTCCAGATTTGGATACATAGATTTCATACAGTCCATTCTTTAAGTTATGACTTCAATTAACAACCTAAACTTATTAAAATCTTAATCAATTAGTCAAGTAACAATCTAGGTTCATTCCAAGCCTTAATCAAGTCCAAATACACCAATTTAAAGTAACATTTCCTCATCTGGTTCAACATGTACACATAGAAAAAATTAACATTCCAGAACTAGGCCCATAGTTATGGGGAACCTTGCCACGAGCATGATAGAAGCTACTGCATTAGGCCAGGATCGCGGGATGAGGGCCACGATCATACACTGTCTTTCTTCCCTCAATTCTTCCCGAAATCATATACTTAGAAACATCACTAACACTTGAATTTTTCCAGAATTCATGTCCTATAAAGTTACTTCATTTCATTCTAGTTTAGCTTCCACAATGGTTAAATTAAATATCACAAAAATCTACTCATTTGTTTCATTATCAATCGCTTTATGCCATTATACATGTAGCCCTAACTTTTTTTCAGATTTGAAAACACCTTAATAGCACCAATCTTTGGCATAAATTCATCATCAATTATACCTCAAATCCCAACCAAAAACAAAACAGAAAAGTAACGAATTCATACATCATTTTCTAGCATAACTTCATCATTAGCATTACATTCAATCCATCCCAATTTAGTCATCATAAAATTGTGCTAACACATGCCATAAAGATCAATATTTCTCTTACTTGTACAACATAAATTCCATCTCAACGTATCAAACCCGCTTTGGCTCACATGCATACAAGATCAATGAGGGAGTAAGATGAGTTTCAGTAAAGACAAGAATATAACAACAAGTAAAACAATGTTGTGCTTCTATAACTATCTTTATGAAGAATTTTTTCACGGATTTTGGTGTGAAAATTGAACATAATTTGGACAAAAATACAAAGATATGAGGGAGAAGTAAGCTTTCGGCAGTGAGAAGAAGTAGAAAGTGAGGGTGTCAGTAGAAAATAACAAATTATGGGGCTTGCCATGTGTGTATTGTGTGATATGAGTGGAGGATGCATTAAAGACACTTTCCAAGTATCTAGGCTAGCTACATGTCCTCTCTTTAGGCTACCATTTCTCACTTAGTTCCTAGGCCATTTGTCACTCAATTTTCTAAACCATTTTTCACTCAAATCTACTGCCATGTGTCACTCATTTTATAGGCTTAGTCATCCTAATTTGCTCAATCATGTCATAATTATTTAGAAACTTCCATACCCTAGAACATGTCAATTGAGTGTAATTTTTCTATATCAAAATTCATGTGTGTATGCTCATGTTATGCATGTGAATGAAATCATATCCTTAATGCACCAAATTCATTCTAATATGATGCAATTCATGTGACTCACATTTTAATCCCTCGGTAGGTTTGGAAACCAGCTAGTATAATTCTCCCCTCCTCAATAAATTTTATCCTCTAAATTCTTACCTAATTGATCAAATAGATGGGGGTATTGTTTCTTCATGTTTTCCTCAGTCTCCCACGTCTTCTCCTCTCAAATGATTCCTCCAAAGCACTTTAACTAAAGGAATTACTCGGTTTCTTAATTGCTTAGTATGATATCTAACTATTTTAACTGGTTCCTCCACATAACTCAAATTAGTTACAATCTCAACCTCCTGTATTGATAATATATATGTTGAATATGACCGATATCTCCTAAGCATACTAACATGTATTTATGAATCTGAGATGTTTTTAGCAGTAATGCTAATTTGTAAGCCAATAGGCTAACTCTCTCAATAACCTCATAAGGTTCGATATATCTAGGTTTTAACTTTTCCTTTTTTCCGAACCTTAACACTCCTCACTAGGGTGAAACTATAAAAAATACCTTACCTCCTACTTGGTATTCCATATCTCTCCAATGTTGATTTGCATAAATATTTTACCCATCTTGAGCCGCCTTAATCCTACTGCAAATCAATTTTCCCTTACCAACGGTATCTTGAGTCAACTCTGGGCCTTCAATAATCGTTAGACCTTCTTCATCCCAATACAAAGATGCTCTATACCTGCTACCATATAATGCCTCATATGGAGCCATACCAATACTACTATGATAATGATTATTGTATGCAAATCCAATGAGAGCTACATATTCATCCTATGTTCCTTAAAACTCCAAAACATAAGCCCTATGCATATCCTCAACAGTTTGAATACTCCTCTCACTCTGTATGTCTGTTTGAGGATGAAATATTGTACTAAAAATCAACTTGGTACCTAATGTTATCTATAGGCCGCCCCAAAATCTAGAAGTAAATTTGGGATCTTGATCTGATACAATAGACACTGGGACTCCATATAACCTTACTATCTCATTTATATATCTCCGGGCTAACTGATCTAGTGTGTTAGCCTATCTAATAGGTAAGAAATGAGTGATTTTGTTAATTTTTCAACAATAACCTATAAGGCATCATGCTGTCTCAGAGTTCAAGGCAAACACACAATAAAATCCATTATAATCCCTCCCTTTTTCCACTCTAGAATAGGTAATGAGTGCAATTTCCTAATTGGTGATTGATGCTCTGCCTTAACTTGTTAGCATGTCAAACACCTGGCAATATACTTAGCCACTTGCTTCTTCATCCCTGGCCACCAAAAATGTTGTTTCAGAGTATTGTACATCTTGGTAGTACCAGGATGAATAGCTTAGGCTGCTACGTATGCTTCCTCTAAAATTTCCTATCTCAAACCATCAACATCTAGTACACATAATCTCTGATTCAACCACAATATATTATTTCTCAATTCAAACTTAGAACTTGAATTTTGTTTTAACTTCACTACAATCTTCACTACTTCTGGGTCTTTACTTTTAGCTATTAGAATCATTTTATATAATACCGATCTAAGCTTCAACGTTGCTAACAATGCTTCATTTTGTCCCAAACTTAGCTCAACATTCAGGGCTCTCAGTTGAACTATATTTGGTAACCTCGATGCTTGAATTTATGCTACATTGCTACTAGATTTCCTGCTTAATGCATCAACAACAACATTAGCCTTACCTGGATGGTATGCTATTATGCAATCATAATCCTTAAGCAACTCAATCCACCTCTTTTTTCTTATGTTAAGTTTCTTTTGACTGAACAGATACCTCAAACTTCGATGATCTGAAAAAATCTGAAACATTTTACCATATAAATAGTGTTTCCAAATTTTCAAAGCAAACACTACTGCAGTAAGCTCTAAATCTTGAACTAGATAATTAAACTCATAAGGCCTTAACTGTCTTGAAGCATAAGCAATCACTCTACCATATTACAACAAAACACACCTTAAACCTTGGTGTGAAACATCATTAAATACAACATATCCTCCAGAAGATGGAATAGTTAACATTAATCCCGTAGTTAATTGATATTTTAACTCATCAAAGCTCCTTTGATATTCATTAGTCCATCAAAGAGGTACATTTTTCCTCAAACTTTGTCAAAGGGACTAAGATCAATGAGAACCCCTCGACAGACCTCCTATAATAACCTGCTAGCCCAAGAAAACTCTGAATCCCTAACACATGTCTAGGTGCCTTCCACTTCGTCATTGCCTACCTGTATGCCCTGTCTAGACACTATATAACCTAAGAACACCATTTGATAAAGCTAGAATTCATACTTACTAAACTTAGTGTACAATTGTAGCACCCCCTTACCTCAGGGTACACACCAGGATGCCTAAAGGTCATTCCGATTTATATATCCTATAATAAGGGCGAGCTACGTTCGATCACTACATTCACTTCTCATGGCATCATATCTTTATCTACTTATAAAGCCTTATAATAAAATCACAATATTTTAAAAACCAACTTTTTCCTCATTTCATTGCATAAAATTGAATGTCTTCACTATGTTTTTCAACACTTCTTACAAGTACATCATCAAAACCTAATACAATAGTACTACATGAACGAGGAAATACACAAAGTTTTCTAATCTATCCCCAAAATCTAGCTGACCGACCTTTGAGCCATTACGTCTCCTGCCAAATCACAATCTACATGGCTGGTAGAGCCTCTCAGTAGCTAGAGTTATCTCTCGGTCCTGGAAAGACAACGTTGCAATTGTGGTGAGTTTTGCGAACTCAAAATTGTAACCATCATTGATGGTTCACTCAATTCATGAAACACATTAAATCACATAACATATAATTCACAAATTTTCTTAATGGACACCTATCACATTCACATTTAAGAGCAAATCAATTTGGCAATTCAAATAATCCACGTATCTGCTAAAAATGCTAATGAAATGCTCATGAGACTCTTTTCCCATTATTACATTGTTGTGACCGAGTGCCTAAACTATCCTACATCCATTTTGGATAACAGGCTCATTAATAACTGTCCTTTATCCAATAAGGATACAGGGCTCATTTTACATAGTGAACCTTAGGCTCTTAATCACTATCTAAGCTCGAGGCTCTTTTCACACTTTGAGTTTTAAGCTCTGATCGGTAGCTGCTTTGGTTACAACTGTCATTATCTAATTATACACTCATGTATGGAATGCATCTATCGTATTCAATCGTATTAAGAAACATATAGTTCTTCACATTCACATTCAAGCGGCACTTCAATATACACTCCACATTTCACATTCATCTGACCTTCTGTTTGGAAATCAACATAATTCAATTCACATTCATTTATCAGTCAAAACATAATTTAAGCAAATAATAATTGAGAGAAACTATCTAGGTTATTCACTAGTTGCTCCCAAAGATAATGCCTGGAAGTTTCGACAATGTCTGGAGGTTGATGTTCTAGTTGCTCCTCTATATCAAATACCACATACACACCCATCACAATTTGTACAATTATAAGTGTTTAACAATGCACATGTATGTAATAAAATATGTATAATGCATATTTATGACAATCTTAGGTATTTATCCATTAGTATCATCACAAAATTATTCCCATAACAAGACTCCTCTAAGAATAATTTATACTTAGGTTATACCTCACTAGAACCATTAACATCACAATTTATACTCTTCCATCTGATACCCTTAATTTGATTCAATCAATCTTTTTTAATTCAGTATCTAAGGCTATAAACTTTTATGAAGAGGCAGAAAATGTTCTAGAAATCTATTTTTCCAAGAATCACTTTATTTAGAGGTCGGATGACAAAGTTATGGCCGAAGGAAATCAAACAAGGTTCTGTCCTTAACCATATTGAACCCATTTTGGGACAAAAGGTGTAACTTGCTCTAAGGATATCAGATCAAGGTCATTCTTAAAGGGTTTGAAAGAGGACTTCAATATATACATCTTTCATGAAGATTTTGAAGTGAGATTTTGTCATCTAAAGGTTAGAATTGAACTAGACAATAGGGTCAGACGAATTGAGAAAATTGTCATAACTTTCCTTAGAGTTATCGGATTAAGATGTTGTTTAGTTGGTTTGAAAGAGGACTTCAAGATCTACAGCCTTCATGAAGACCTTGAACACAAATTCTATCATCTCTAGGGTCAAAAATGGGACCAGACAAAAGGATCAAATGAACAGTGCACTAGATGGTATGACATCAACACTAGACGATACGTCCTCACCAGACGATGCGTCTTCACCAGATGAAGCATCCTTACCAGATGATACGCCCTCACCAGATGAAGCATCCTCATCAAATGAAGTGTTCTCACTAGATAATACCTCCTCACTAGATAAAACATCCTCACCAGATGACACGTCATCACTAGACGATACGTCATCACCAGATGATACATCCTATACTCCTAAGCATCTTCACTTATAAAGACCATAAATTTTGACTTATATATCCAAAAATTTCATATTATATACCGTTGGAAAGCTAGAAAGCTAACCTACAACTTTCTAGAAGATAACTTTTTCTAAGTCAACCTAGATTAATCCATATTTTCCCTTGAGCTCAGAACACAATTTTTTCCCTATAGAAGACTTCAAGTTTTGC
Organism: Erythroxylum hondense; assembly: GCA_029829435.1. NCBI lineage: Eukaryota > Viridiplantae > Streptophyta > Magnoliopsida > Malpighiales > Erythroxylaceae > Erythroxylum > Erythroxylum hondense. The sequence goes on from JANKYF010000007.1 coordinate 21,751,061, forward strand.
ATTGCAAAATCTTGGAATGTCGTAAGCCTTACCATTTAGTTACCAATTTGACTTCATTAAAACTCTCAAATCTCAACTCAATAGGTTTTCAAATTGAAAAATTCCACAATGCATAATTACTAAAATTGTTTCTAAAATATTTAAACCCATGTATTTTTCTAACTCCATGGCCTAAAAATCTTTCAAAAAAATTCAAAAGATTCAAAATGATCTTACCTTGATTCTTCACCAAATGAAGAGATCTTTAGCTCAATTAGAAGCTCTTCTCTTCCTCTTCCTTTTTCTCTCCTTGAACTACTTCAAAATCTCTCTCAAGACTAAGAAATGTTTAAACCCTAGCTTAACTCTTTTCTTTCCTCTCAACGACCGAATTTCTCTTCTTTCTCTTTCTTAATTTCTTTTCTTCTCTCCCAATTTATGTCCCCCTAGAAAGCAAGACTACATTTCTTTCTTCCATTTCTACCATTAATGAGCCCAAAAAGGCCCTTACCCTTCCTTATAGACTTATGTTCCTTTAACCTTAAGTGTCTTGCCAAAAACACCCCTTGAACATTCTTATAACTTTTACACTTTATTTCAATCAACCTATATCATATAATCTATATCATATAATCTTTCTAACATCATCATAATAATTAACTTCCACAAAATTTCATAAAGACCTCATAATCAATGTAAATCATACTTATTCATCAAGAAGAAAGTTTGAGGGCCAACATTTCTTAATATACTCACATTTATACACAATTATACCCGGAATATCAATGAATGCATGTACAATAATTTTCATGTGTAAAATTTTACTATTCACGTGTATGTGTATGACACATTATGCAGGAGCATAAAAAATGCATTTCTAAGCTATCATTAATCACTCATATTTACTATTCTAACCTCCCCACAGGTGATGGGATTTTACATACAGAGTGTATGAAGTTACATATCCTAAGAATGGAGCTCACACAAATTAAGGAAACTACAAAGTGTAATATATCCAACAATTGTAGATTCTAAATGTTCAGCTGCATTTTAATATAAATGGAAATTAGCAATTGATTAGCATTGATCATGATAGCCATCCTTACTTTAAGTCAAACTTGGTTCCAACTGTATTCCTTAAACTCTTAGGCTCTTCTAAAGATTTTGGTATTTCTCATCCTCCAAATATAGTGCACCAATATAGCAAAACTAGTTTTGAAGACCCTTTGGTCTTCTCTACTTGTCCATCTCAATTTGTTAGCCCAAGCCAATCTATTGATCTAGCTGAGATTTATGTCTTGTAATTCAAAGATATTGATAAAAGCACTCCATAGTTCTTTGATATGAAGACATTTAAAGAACATATGGTCTAATGTTTTAGTTTCTCTAGAACATAAAAGGCAATTTGAACTCTTGAGACTTGATGCCATTCCTTTTCCCAATTTTTGTAGAGCTGCTAACCACAAGATGAAAGAAAGAGCTAAAGCAATACCTGATTCCTATATCAACTTGTGAAGTGGAAACTTGACCATAGGGCCTGGCAACAATTGTTTACATGATTGAGCTGTAAATTTGTGAGACTTTTGAAGCTCCCATTTGATCTCATCTTCTTATACTTGACTTGGAGAATATGAAGGCCACTGTTTAACAACATTTCTAATTACTCTACACATATGAAAATGTCAATTCCAATTGTCGTTTCGAATTAATGCTTGCACTTTAGTATCTTTAAGGATATATCCTCTTAAAGTTGCAAAGAGGTGAGTATCACATAAAGGCCCTAAGGCATGCCACTTATCAAACCAAAATATTGTGCCCTTTCCATTTTGAACATAATGCTTGGTATAAGGGTGCACGGAGAACCTTGTATGTAAAATTTGTTGAAAAGTATAAATTTGCAAAGAAGTATGAGAAATAGACCATATGCTTTTCTGCTTGTTATGAAACATGTTAACCCATCTTACCCATAAGCTTTCTTTATCCCAGCATGTCCTCCGAAGACTCCTTGCTAACAAAATCTTGTTCATTCTGCTAGCTGAATTGATTCTCAATCCTTTGTATTGCTTAAAAAGACATAACACTTCATTTAACTTTAAAGTTTTGTCTATGCTAGAAAGTTATTGTGACCTTCAGGGAAGAATAAGAATTTCTTCTATACTATTATTGGTACTATATATTAATTCATTTTAATTTTAAAAAAAGATTCATTTTGGTGACTTTATTTAGTTATTCTAAAAACGAAGAGCATTAAACCATAATTAAGTTGTTTGGAGGACCTGTGTTAAAGAGTCTTATTTGTAATTTTCCCTACAAAAAATGAATCAATATATATTTAAATTATTTAGGAATACACGAGAGTTTTGTTTATCTTCGTAATTAAATAAATCCATAAATTAAAAAAAAGATATATATTTAGTTATTGTTCTAGCGTACTAAAAATATTTGACATTTTTAGTAACATCGGATGCTAGACAAAAAGATAGAACATAGAAGTGGGTAGGCCCAAGTGTTTGATGGGCCCAGCAGGAAGATAAAATAGGGCACGTGAACAACGTGAGGCGTGTCACCAGCTTTTTCAGAGCACCCTCCCCAACTGCTCCCTACCATGCCATCACTAGCCTCTCACGTGAATTCCCAAACCTTTTCATGCTTGATTTACTCTAATACATATAATGTACACATTTCATATTTTAATAAAGAAGAGTTACTCAATTTTTAAGTATGTATATGTACATTAGATAGATAGTTGAGCTCACAGAACACAACATGAGCTAAGCCGCATGCTATCCAAATTCTCTACTTCAATTCAATGTCATTTCCTTCTGGGAATAACAATTAACAACTTCAGGACTCCCAACTTCTTCTGCTCAATTCTTCTACCAAATTTTTTTATTTTCCTTTCAATTTTTTTATAAACTTTCTCTTTATTCTTCAATTGTCGCTGTAGACAAGCCGAAAATTGTTTTCTTGTCTAAATCTGAATTCTCGGGGCATGGTTCTGGAATAACTAGACATCTGATAATGAGAGGAAAAGCAAATCAGGATCAGGAAGATGATGAGTACGAGGACGAGGATTTTGCTTCAAGAAAGGACGGACCATCTTCAAATATTACAACAACATCGGCCAACAACAACACTAACATTAACAACAATAAAGGTTTTTTTTTTCTTTAAGTATTAGATCCACCTGTACTTTAATTGCTGTTTCTTGGGGTTCTCCATAAATTAAGGGTCGACATATATCGCAAGTTCTGTTTTTTAATCTCTTATCTGTTTCCCAGTTGTAAAGTTTGTAGTTTTGATGTTTGTGGGGCTTTAGCATGGTGTGTTCTCAAATGGGTTTTCAGTTTCAAGTGTCTTGAGCGTTCTCTGATGTGGATTTTGGGTGTGGTAGCAGATGTGAAGAATAGTGGTAAAGCTAATGCCACAAGATCGAAACATTCAGTCACTGAGCAGCGAAGGAGGAGCAAGATCAATGAAAGGTTTGTTACTTTGTTTGATTTAATAATTGTTACGTTATACCGACGGTACTTGGTTGTTTTGGCACATGCAAACGCAATTTTTTGATTTTCTCTCAAAATACTTCGATTTCTTCCTTTTACTTTTGTTTGTCTAGAGTTGTTCAAATTTTGTTATTCATATGCCTCAATCAATGGGGAGAAATAGTAGAAAAGCTGCTTGTCAGTTTGTTAACTTTTGAATATTTTGTTGTATCTTTGTTTGCAAAAATTATCTGCTAATTGAGTGTATCATCGCAATCTACATGTTAAATGTAACTTGTAAGCCAAAGGGAAACAACTTTCAACATGATAGTTATTGGACATACCAAAATCGTACACGTTAAGGACTATACATAGATTTTCAATTTTGAACTCTCTTTTACTCGCATTGTGATATTTCATGTGTCAAATATGGTAATTCTTTACTTGTCAGTGCGGTGAATATGTTGATGAGATAATCCAATTTAAGATTGGTCTGTCAACTGTTGAATGGATGTGAGACTGTCTGTGTTTGCGTGTATGATCGATAATGATCAAACTGAAGGGCTCTTGTAGATTTTCATTCAGTCTTATAGGTTAAGAATATCAAGGGCCTTCACCGTATAAACGGTCCAAATTTATAAGCATTAGAGTTTTCCTCTCACAGAAGTCAATAATTGGCATAAAGAAATGTTTAGAATACAGTATTTGTTTTACGATTAACAAAACTGATCTAGTCTGATGGTACGTCATCTGTTTTCTCAGATTCCAGATATTGAGAGAACTTATACCTCATGGTGATCAAAAGAGAGACACAGCATCATTTTTGTTAGAGGTAAAACATTAATGCAGTGTTCAACCATTGCAAAAATGCATATATAATTGGATTCAAACTAGTTGACTGAGCATTGGCTTTTGTCTGTAGGTGATTGAATATGTCCAATACCTACAGGAAAAGGTGCAAAAATATGAGGGTTCATACCAGGGATGGGGTTCTGAACCTGCAAAGTTGATGCCTTGGGTATAGTTCTTATAGTTGGTTTGATTGGTTTGCTTATGAATTTCTTTCCTTTTGTATGGGTTAATGGCTATTTGCGGATGTTTAAAAACCCTTTTTGCTAGAGGATGAGACTGATGGATACCTTCACCACTTTAATTTGGTCATGATTCTTGAATTAGTAAATAACTGTGGTATGGCTTTCTGAATGGACCACATACACTTGCAAGGTGCTCAAATCTTCAGTCATAGAAGTTTTTATGAACATCTATAATCAATGTAAAATTTAGAAAAAAAATTTGTACCGTGGACCAGGATTTTTACTTGTAAATTATGGCATTTATGTTCTTAAGCGCTCATCAACGTGAATTGCTGTAAGTTGGAATAATGAACTTTAAAGTTTTTGAAAGGAAATGAAGACAAGCATAATGCCACAACTAGTGGTGTTCTCTTATTCTCTTGCTACCTTGTGATTTGAGTTATCAAAGTAGATTGTTAATGATAAAAGTTTGGGCTTATTTAGTGTAATTGAAATACTTTTTGTTTGTCCTTTCTAGTCTCTGATATATCTGGTGATTATTGTATGTTTTATTTTCTTTTTAGTGCATATGGGTGGTTGATGGGTTTTGTAAGTAATGTTTCTGGTCATTTGGAGCAGCTATGTCGATGGGTTTGGTTCTTCTTCCCTCTTATTTGAATTATCACTGTTATAGTTCTTTGTCTATTAAAAGTCTCTTATTTATCTTTCTTGTAACAGAGAAACAGTCATTGGCGTGTCCAAAGTTTTGTTGGTCATCAGCAAGCCATGAAAACTGGCTCTGGTCCAGGATCTGCATTTCCTGGAAGATTTGATGAGAGTAACATTCCTATATCTCCGAGCATGCTTACAAACATGCAAAATCCATTAGAATCTGATCCTAGCAAGGAAGCCACATGCAAAGAAATGGAACGGCAACCTGAGTTTGCAAACAAGGGTATGCCTGTTACCATGCCTGTGCAGACAGAAGTTCCTGCTTCTATTCAAAGTGTTGATATCACTCCACATCAACTTCATCATCCAGTCTCTGACGCACAGTCAGATGAGTGTCCCATGAACAATGATCCACTGAACCAACAGGAAGTGCTGACAATTGAAGGTGGGACAATAAGCATCTCCAGTGTATACTCTGAAGGGTATGTGAGATTTTCTTTTGAGATTTATAAACTCTGAAAGCATTATGCAGATAGAGATGGAGCACTTGGCTTGTGTTTTGTTTTCCTCTCAATTTCCATGCAACAACTTCTGCCCCCATTTTCTTGCTTAGTTGTGAGCATATCTTTACTTATGGAAGTTTTCCCAAAGGTTCTGTTGTAGCTTCATATGTGTGGTTGCTACTGTATGAAGGTGTGGCTTAGCTTCATACTTTTTACTCTCATGTCACTTGCATTCTGTAATAAGGGTCTTTGCACGTCTCCAGTTTCTGGAAGAAATGATGCTTAAATGTTATGAAGAGAAGTTGTTTGGGGCATTCTTTTGTAATGGTGAAGTTTTCTGAGCAGTGTTTTTTGTTTTATTGTATCGAGGAGCTGTGGCTACTGCTGACTGGTTTTGGTGAATAGTGAGTTTTTCCTATTTGGTGTAGGATTAGTTTGGAAGTGTCAATCTATATGGAAGCCGATGTGTGTCTTTAAATTCTTTAAGCTAGCCAGAAATCAAGCTATTGCCTTGTTTAATTCCTCACATTCTCCAAGTTTTCCTGTAATTTGGAGTTGAGCTATAAGTTAAAAACAACTCTGATGTTTTGTATAAGCCAGGTTATTGAACAATCTGACACAAGCACTTCAGAGTGCTGGTGTAGATTTGTCGCAATCCAAAATCTCAGTGCAGATTGATCTAGGAAAGCGGGCAAATAGAGGGCTGAGCTTTGGAACTTCCACTGCTAGGGTATGTTCCCCAAATTTTGATATTGCTGGAGAAAGTTTTGTAAGTTCAACAACAGCATGATAACTTCTGAATCTTCTATTGCTCTCTAGGATCTTCAAAATCTAACCCCCGGCAATCAAGCAGCACATCTCAGGAACTTGAGCAGTGGAGAGGACTTGGATCAAGCACAGAAGCGGCTGAAGACACTAGATTAGGATGGCTTCTATCTAGTATTCACTTTTTTCTTGTCTAATTTCTTCTTTTCTTTGCTCACCTTCAAAATCCATATCCTCGTTGGTGTATTGTATATGCTGTTCCTGAGTTTCCTGTATTCCCTTGTGATCCATTTGATGCAATGTTTAATTGGTTTATAGATTTTCTGTGGAGTTCATGATTAGATATCTAGTGAGGATATGGAATCTTGGGGATTGTGGTTGTATCATAGATATGCTATAGTATATACAAGAATGGAGCCTTGTGATTACCATCTTCTCGCACTGAATTCATTGTTTAATGCATGTCTTGGTTGAGATCGTTACTCGTAATGCAAAAAGGGAAGTTAAGCGTTTCTGACGTGAATTACAGATGCCCCAATTTCAGACAATAAAATGGACTTGTTAATCAAGTCGTATGTTGGTTCGTACGACAGCCAAGTGCCTGCAAAAATTTGGTACAGAAACCTTAAAATGGTGGGAATCAGCAACTAATGATACAAGAACTGGTTGTCACAGACTCCTACTATGCGAGCTGGTAAAGGATGACTGCCTTTCATAGTCTTACGAATGAAGAAAAATAACCAAGACGTATGATTTACTTTAGATGACCCTCAACAGTCTTAGCAATGTTTCCTTCGCAGGCAGGAATAAAAGCATCACTTTCTAACCAAAAAAGATAAAGTGTCCATTTCCAAAAGGCTACCATGTGGTTCTTAAAAGAATAATGCTTAAGAAAGTGTCAAGAATACTGATTCTCTAACTGCTTTCAGGTGACCAAATGGTTAATACTTCCACAAGAAAGTTAATCAAAATTTTAGACAATAATGGTGATTAAAGGATCCCTTGTATTGTATTAGCTGGATTTCACTTTCGTGAGATGTTAATTTAGTTATTTTATGTGCCCCTGTTTCTTTCGGAGCAATGTTCACAAATGTATTCCTGAAAACGGGCACCATCAGCTGCAGACTACGAGTTACAATAGAAGTTATGAATGGAAAACCATGTGGCAACTTTTTAACACTCAAGCTTTTATCATTCAGTTACAAACATTCCTCAGGATTGCTGTAGAAGTAGTCTTCTTCCTTAGGTTTATATGGAATTTTCAATCTTTGAGTTGGGTTCCCCATGAGAATTGCATGAGCTGCCTTCACTGACTCAGAAAAGTCATTCCAATCCAGTGTTCCGTTTCTGTATTTATCTATCAGATGGACTAGAATCTTTCTATCTAAATTTACTGTCAACTTGTAGCCCAAGTATCTGCACAAAAACATTCCCAATTCTGGTTAACAATTTTTAATTGTGAAAACATTGAATATCAGATAAACTACTTAAAAGTGTCAGAAGCGAATAAACAGATTTTGTAATATAAAAAAGAAGTCCAGGGAATGGGCATGCCTAATGTGAGATTATTCAAATACCTTACCTTCTATGACCTTCAACAACTTTTGCCATGTTTCCTCCGTAGGTTGGGACAAAAATATCACTTTCTAGTGACACAAGGTAATCCAAGGCTGCCATCTGGTTGGAATAGTTTTGGAAGGGCTCAAGATCTGAAGGTGGTAGCAACGTTTCCTTCTTGACCTGTTCCACGTTAGGAGTCAACACATGCAATCTCAGTTCGGCACAAAATATGCTATGTACATCATCATCTTGAGGTTCTTTTGACTGACCAAATTTGGATAAGCTGCCTTAAGCACAGACATTCTTCTTTGACCTCCATATATGTCTCCAGCAGCAATGTAAACTTGGATTTTGGGGTCAATCCCAATTGCCTTCAATGCAATGGCCGTTTCCTCAGGTGTCAAAGGGCACAAACCAGCTTTTCTCTTCATCTCAGAATCTATCTCCTTTTCTTTCCACCAAGGGTAATCGTATCTATACATTTACACTAAAATAAAAAAGTTACCATACGCAGAAATTGACAAAAATAATGAATCAGGTATAATGGTTTACCTCATTATCCTTAATTCTTCCACTTCTTTGTCATTACAACCTTCGTTGCAGCCAGAAAATGCTAGCATGTCCTTTTCATATCTGAGATGAAGGACCAAGAAGGGCCCCTTTTCCCTCAAAAGTCTAACAATCTTCTTCCCCAACTTCTCTATTGCTGGGGTGAATCTCAGAGCTTCATAATTAACTCGACATCGCAGTTTCTGAACCTCTTCAGGCAGACCATTATTTGCAAGTCTAGAATCAGTCTTGGTGAAATGAATGATCTCGTACTTCTGCAAAAGAGGAAGAACCTGTGGACGCATGCACATTTAAACATTGGCCATCACACTGTATTTAAAGACTCAAATTCCATTGGACGTCAGAGAGTCAACCTTGTTATTGTAATAGGACAAATTAGACCAACTAACAGGTGGCATGGAGTATAATGGAATTGTCTCAAGCCTTCTCTTCTGCTGGGGAGGCAGCTCTTTGATAATCCGAACTTCATTCCTTAAAGATTTTATGAAATAGTCCACATCAAATATGTCATGGAACTCACTGCCAAGAAAAGGGGACGCCTAATGAATCAGATTTCTTCTTTTCAAGAGGTTTAATCAGAGTAGAAACTTTATGAACACGAAACGTAGACTTACCTGCGATCATTCCAAAATGAAGTGTTATCCATTTGAGGAACAATAAGAGTGACATTTAAAAATCTTGCAAGGGTGACCATGTCAGAAATCTGATGATTAGATTGAATTAGTAATTGCTCCAAGGCAGCATATTACATATTTATGATCACAGAAAGATGAGCATTGTGTTCCTACTTACACCAGATCGCATTTGGTTCAATCCTCCGTTGGATGAAATCATCAAGTATCCTCTGTTCTTATACACCCCTGGAGACGAATTACAATGCCAAATATTGAAAAGAAAAAGAACCAAATATCATAATAACTCTTCTTTCTGTATGTGAACTTGTATAAAAATGGAAAAGAAAGAGGCAAATGTACGTAGAACTCACTTTCTTGTGACAAAAGAAAAGAGGTCCGATGTCTGAGTGACCTCCTCCCCGGAGTCTCGTCTAGTGTTGTCAGCGGTATTGTGCAAGCCCAGAGAACAAGCACCATGGTACTGACCAGCAACCCCAACTTGAACCTCGCTATCTTTGGAGACCTCACCCCCATCAAGACCTTTAACTCCTCTGGTTTGACTACTCCACTGAGCATAATTTTCAACTCCTCAGCTTTGATGATCCATCCATTACTACCAGTCAACTTGAACTCTACCTCACTGCATGGCGGTTCCTTCACCTCTGTAGCAACAAACTCCGACTCTCTGAAACCAACATTTCTAGTTTGATCCATGACCACCCACTTCCAAGTATCTTATATTAAGGTTTATGAATATGTTCAGCTTGAAACTGCATCAAATAGGTACGCAAGCAAATACTTTCTTGGAAGCAATACTCAAATTAAGCTTACATACAGTGTGTCTAGGTAGTACACGAAAGAGTTTTATATCTCTATATATACATATGAGGCCCTGATGGCGGATTGTTAGCCGGAATCCGGTGAATACAATCCCTGAAAGTTGGCTAAGACTCACCAACAGGAAATCAAGGAACGAAGATCTACTAGTGTAAGGCATCAAATATAATCGCCCCACGTTGGTTATTTTTCTGCGTCAGAAGTGTAATTGTTAACATCATTAACTAGTGGCTGCAAGGCGTAACGTGGTGTGGAAATGGTATAATAGAAAAACATGAGATGAACATGGATATTGATCTATTTAATTATTCTTCTTTTTCCTGGGTCAATCTATGTCTTATGTTTAACACCATTAAAAAATGGCAACATCAAGTTGCTAAGCCTGCCAGATTTTGCTGCTTAAACTACTACAGAATCATCGAGGGGAGTTTAATATATAAGCAGGAAAGGATTTGTAGGATTTAAATATTTTCATATTATTTTGAGTGTAGGTTGATGACGATGACAATCTGAAGTTTTACTTGGAAAATGATAAGCTTAAAGATTCATTTTCTCAAATCGGACTCATGTACTTAAGATATCATATTACTTTCCATGGAAGAATCCCATTCTAATTAAATATAACAACATTTGAATTCATTTATCAAGAAGATAATTAAGATTACAAAGCCTTGGTTTTTTAATATAAATCCTAATCCCTATTGCCAAAAGTTGCATATCTTTCTCATTTCATTGATGCTATATATATCTTTAGGAGACATCAATCTCATAAATACTAATCAATAAGATTACCATCGCCCTCCATTAAATATTGCTTTCCCATCCATTTCTTGCACTTGTTTTCCTCAATTAATTGTTACTCAAGAATTAGTAACATCGATCATTTCCTAATTCAAGTTTTTGAATTGAGTGTGATAAAACAGGAGACGCTGAATCTTTATAAATCGGTACAAGTACTTTATGTATTTGATATTTCCGTAATTTAGTTAAAAACATGTAATATTAGAGGTTTATGGCTCAAACATATGCTATATACATGTATCTAATCTAGGTTACGTATCATGGATTGAAAGGCACTCTTGTGGATTAGTAAAGAAGTAGTCCTCATCCTTTGGTTTGCCTAGAATCTCAAGTCTTGCGGCTGGCCTCCCAAATTTATTAGAATGAGCTGCCTTTACCGCCAAGGAAAACTGATCCCAATCCAGTGTTCCATTTCTGTATTCATCCGTCAATTTAACAAGGGCCTTTCTGTCTATAAGTATAGTTGTCCTGTGTCCTAAGAACCTGGAGAAAAATAATTATTAATTCACTCCGTATAATATAATATGACATATATAAGGTTTAGACGCCTTCAGATCTCAGATCTTCTACCCAGGTGCTCTGGCCCTACCCTGTGCCAGAGGATCTCAACCATCCATTTAACTTAAATGGATGG
>JANKYF010000007.1:22028237-22040889 GCA_029829435.1 Erythroxylum hondense
AGAAGTATAAATATTACAAATACAATTGTGTTAAATTGGATAACCCGTAGAGAAGAAAAAGCTAAAAGGTAAGAAGAAAAAACTAAAAAGTAAAAACGACTGCCTCATACTTCTGGCTACAAACGGCGCCTATGGATGGGACCCACAGGCGCCTGTCAATTTGCGGAGAATAAAGAAATTTTTCATGCCAAACCGACGCTGTTTTAAGATTGGACATGGTTAGACAGGGATTTCTTAGACAGGTGATCTGCGCTCATCTCAAGATTACATTTATACCGCGCCATTGCAGCCATACAATAAGGCGGAGCCTTAGCCTTAGCCGTAGCCTTTGACTTTTTCGAAATTATTTAGTGCGTAAATGTTATGGGAACTGTAAATGACACGAAGATGATGAAATACTGGGAGAGCTGAAGTTGGGTACATGCCGTGGTTCGTATTTTGGAATGTGCCTACAAAAGGTGGCACTATTTGATATTTTTAAAAAAAGTAGTATTAGCAGATGGATAACTTGATTCATTTATGAATCCTTATGCCCAAAGAAGCTGTAGCACGTGTAGGACTTGATTCATTCATGAATTCATTGCTACCAATGTTACTGTAGCACTAACTAAATTAATTCATTGAATCATAGCTCCCAAAGTTTGATGCAGCACATATTTACAACTTAATTAAGAATCCGTACTCTATAAGTTGCTGTAACACATTAGAATATTTAGTGCAGAATTAATGATGACTGCACGGAGATCAAGAAATTCGATAAATGGATCGAATGAACTGAGGCTATTCAACATAATTTGAAATGCCGTAAGACAGGCACAGCTTTTGTAATCAAGAGACTAGGTTAGTAGTTGGTCTATGCTCAAATCTTCATTTGGATGAGATAAGACTTGCGAGAAAGCGAGGGTCGGCGCTTCATGCAATTTATTACTCCCTCCGATTCATAATAAGAGTCGTTTTAGATATATTTTAATTATTCAAAATAAGTATCATTATTGAATTTGTATGCATGCTTATAATTTTTCTTCCAAAATTAACCTTTCATTTCTCTCTCATCTTAATTATACAGATCACAATTTCAAAGCAATTTAATATGCAATTTCTCTCACATGGGAGTATTAATAAGGGTATATCTATAATTTCATTAACTTTCTTAATAAGCGTGCATTTTTTTAAAACGACTCTTATTTTTCATCTGCACATTCCATGAACACATTTCTTTTATTCTTTCAACCACGACCTTCTCTTGGGCACGGATTAAGTGATCCAATTTAATGGAACTTAACGACATTAATCATATATTGGACATGGAGGCATTAAACTCAGGCGGAAAGGACCTGCGGATATGTTGGTACCTATTTGAACCTGTCCAGGACGAGCTAGTCAACACGGCTTCCATCCACGAGATGTTGAAGTTTTTGTCAAAATAGAAATATAAATTGCTTCCATATTCTATGAATTTAAAGCAGACTAGGAACTAGTCAGTCAACCCTACCCTACATTGAGATTTCTTTGAAGGGAAGCGTGTTTTGACGTTAATAACAAGAATAATTTAAGCCCCAAGCCAAGAGATTAGCTTAGACTCGGTGGAGTAGTTGAGAATTACTATTTTCTTATTTCACATCGTCACATGAGCTTGTGATATCAACTTCAAGCTAATAAGTTTCAAACGAAGACTTAACAAATACAGAGTAGAATCAATATATGTTTTGCATTTGTAGATAAGGATGGCCATGGAATCAATATACGTTTTGCATTAGTAGATAGAAATGACAATGGTGGTTAGCCCTAGGAAATTTTTTAAAAAATTAAAAGCATAAAATAACATATTGAAATCAATATGGTGTCCAAGTAGGCTAATCTTACCAACTTTTTTAAATGATTTTTTAAAATTTAAAATTTAAAACATTTTTTAATTAAATTCAGGCTTCTGTTGTCTAGACTTAGACCTATCTAAGACATAACTCTTTTTTTTATTTAGAATAGTTGAGTCTCAAGTCAGTCTAAATCTATACTTAGCCCGTAAATCGATCCATTAAAAGCAAATGAATATGAGAATACGAACCAACTCATTATCATCTGTAAAGAGTATATACATTTGTGTTCTAAATAAAATATTCTCATACTTAATTAACATTGGTTGCATGACACTGGCATTTATAATCCTTTGTTTTGGGTTTGGGGAATGATAGGAGTCAAATACTTGTTAATTTAGAGTAGAGATCTAAGCTAGCTAGTTGTATTTGTGGAAAATCCAGTTAATAACACAACTGTTCCTGCTGTTTTTACTAATAGTTTTACTTCTCCCAGTAATCACCGTCACTTGGAGCTAATAAACAATGGAGGCATGGCAGATATGCAGCTGCTTCTTGTGCTTGGCGAACATATTACCTAAATAACTTTTAGGTTTTCTCTTTGACTTTAAGTAGCAGGTTTGTCAAAGTTACCTTCTTTTAGTCAAGGTTGCTTCTATTCTTGTCATTGGATGCCGCACTCCTTATTAGGATAACAAATTAAAATTTTTAACTAGAAGGTGTGATGCTTCTTCTAAAAGTAATTCTTAGACCATAGGAATGATTCATAATTTCTTACCTTCCATTCTTTATGCTCACTACAAAATTTCAGCAACGAAAATCCTACCTTCTAGCATATTAAATCCTGAAATCCTAAGCCTAAATTTTCAGAAAAATTCTAACTATACAAAATCCAAATTTTCAGAGTTTCCAGCCGAAATCCAACCTTAAAACCTGATATTCCAGCAGCCTAATATCAATCATAATTCATAATTTTGTAATTTTTAGCTACTAGGTAAAAATTCTTCTATATGTCCTACATCAAACACCTAAAAAGAAATCCAGCCTCAATCAACACTTACTAAGTTTTATGTCCAAGTAGGAAGAGGCAAGTGGACTGATGCTGTAAGCCAACACACACTAGGAAATAGTATAAACAATTTACAAGTTTTTGCTTTTGGGTACTAAAACGGATGGAAGAACAAGTATTCCTAATTTAAACAGTAAGATATGGCCCATTATCTAGGAATAGATATTGGAACTGATAGCAACATAATTGTCATATTATGGTCTAGGAGAAAAGAGCAGACAAACAGAAATATTGATGAAGCGCATTAGACTTCCTCATTGCTAAAACAAATGCACAAATGTCAACCAATGGACTATCTGGTAATAGTTCCATGAGCTCCAACTGAATATATCTGAAATATCACATACAACACAAAGGCTGATTGATATTGGGGTTCCTCCTTATCACCATCCCCAAAGAAATGCTAAAGGAAACCGCAATCAAAGTACCATCATCAGCATACACTCAATAATACCATTTTGGATCATATGATTACAGAACCTCGTGGCAAAGGGGAACAAATTTAATTTAGAAAAGCAAGTGAACAAAACACTGTTTACCACAAAACCACTGGTGGAAGATTTGCAGCCAAAGAAAACATTAGCTTCAGAATTTTCAACCGGGCAGAAAGAGGAACAGATTAGAGAATGGTGAGGAAAGAGAGAGCCCAGAGGTGGGCTTCCTTGAAATGATAGGAGCCAAAAAATGTATTCAACAACTAGGAAATTTATCGCACATTCAATAACATGATAAATGCATCGACTGGTTATAGCAACAGACATCTAAATAAGTTATGCAACATGCTTCGGTTTGAGCATATATACAATGCAAGCGCATACAGTAAGTATAGACAGGAGTAAAACTTTTGGGAAATGAACAAACCATTCTCCAGACCAAATCTTCTGGTCCCAAGGGCTGAGCTGGACTGGAATACAGAAAATGCCTTGTATACTGAAAGTGAAAAATAAGTTTAAAGAATCAGTTGTCTGACATAAATTAGAAATTCGGTGCAATAAAATAATACAAACAGGAAAGGTGACTCAATGACAGATTAAACAACACCAATCACCGTAAATACTAATGAACCATGGAAAAGAATCAGTATAAGAGGAACTCTTCAGTTTCATTTCTTAAAAACGGGGGTGTGTCTAAATATTGAACAGTCCTTGGTCCAAAAGGCACATAATTACAAAAAGGAAATTCATCAAATGAGAATAGAAATATGAGCAGGTATGAAAATTTCTCACGTTGATCAAAGTAGTTGTCTATTAGAACATTAAGAGATACATCTTAACCCTGAACAATGATAGAAACAATTATGATGCTGAAGAATTTTGTAAGCGCATTTTATTCATGGAATTGAAACTGCAATTCCAATTTCGAATCTAACTGAATTGTGATTTCAGTTCCAGGTATTGGAATTGTTATAAATTTATTGTAATTCAGTAAATATTAAGTTGATTGAAATTAGTTCAATCCCAACACAAAAGTTGGAATTCTATCAGAAGTTACTTGTCTGAATTACTTGAAATTAGGTGAGGAAATGGAATTCACAATTTTATATAACAAGCAAACAAAAAAATATAATTGACAAACCTTTGCAAGGCTCTTCTGCATTTCCCTGATTTGAGGAGGGCTAATACTTTCCAAAAATTTCAATAGCCAACCTGGTTGAACAGCATCATTGGAAGAAACAAAAATAGCTATCTGCATTGAGAGGAAATGTAGGCCTCAGCAATTGATCAAGACAGACCTTTTAAGGTAAACCATGAACTATTAAATCCACCATATTAGAAATACAATTGCAACTTTCTTTCTAGGATAAATCAGCTCGGAGACCATATTAGCACTAAAGTTATTTAATTTCCTGCTCCAAAAGACAAAGTGTAGGGACATGATAGATGGTACTAAAATCATGTGCTTAGGAAAATTCAACATAGGGCAAGTGCTGTCAGATATTCTTATCCATGTTTGGGAATGATTCAATATTCATATGATTATTATTATTATTCAAGATACCAAGTGTAGTGTCCACGTGATTGACTGAAAATCAACAGATAAGCCAAAAATATACACAAAGCCCTACCACATATCATCAATCTTTCTACCTGGCGTGAGACGCAACTTAAAACTTAAGTTAGCCACAATCATATCAATGTAGTATCATTTCCCACAATGGTTGCATGGCCTTCTTCAAGTTTCAAATGATATTTCAGATCAAAATGTTCTCTGTTTTCCTCCCAAAAATTGATGAGATTAAAATGATGAGAACTTGAGCAATTTAATCCTGGTTATTACCTAAAGCAACAAGATCTCAAGAGCTCCTAACTCACAGATCATAGTAGCATTTAAATATGCTTTCCATAATATAAGACCTCAATCCTAGAATATGATCTAATCAGTCATAAAGATTAATTTTATTGTAAAGCAGAAGCCAAAAAATAAGATCCTACATTTCTGTAAAGTTGCATTTGTCAGATGAAACTTCAGTGTTGTCATGTTTTACAAAACACAGCTGAGTGCCTAAATTTCTCATTTAGATTAATTGCCAAAGATATGCCTTGTGTAACCAACATCTACACAACATATGAACAAGTTCAGATGTATTCTACAACAAAACTATTTAGATATGATACCTACATCTGTCCAATCACTTAAGAGTTACAAAAGATTCATAAGGCAAAAGAAGGTGTTTACTGCATGATCTTAAACTGTACAAATACCTTTTTATAATTGAGTATCCCTTCAAATGGAAGCTCCAACTCATCACTCACTATAACTGGAATGCACCCACTAACAATAGCATCAAATAATCTAGCAGATGATGGAGTGTCACCCGCTGGACTTAGGCAAAAGATGGACCTGATGACAAAGTAAGCAAATCCACTATTTAATTGAAAATGATAAGGAAATTGCATTAGGCAAAAGAGGAAAGATAGAAAATACTCACCTTCTCATGCCAATCTGAGCTGCCGCTTTCCCTCCCTCTCCAGCTGTTCCCTCTTCCATAACCACACCCTTGGCACCACTTAGCTCTGCCACAAGTCTAGAACGAATCTTCCCACCCTGTTAAATATTGTAATAGAAGAGATTACAAAAGTATGTGGGTCAATGTATAATCCCATAAGTAGCAATTTACAAGCTAGCTAAATCAACATACAAAATAACCAAACTTCCAACATAGATAACCGATGACAAGTAATTCCCACTTTAGAAGAAATTACTCTTCTACCAATACATGACGATTTTAAGAGTAGCTTAAAATGGGTCCTCTAGCTAAAAAGGAAAGCAAAATAAAAGAAATGAAAAGTAAATATGAGATTTCAATACATACATGATCCTCAAAGGAAAAGGATAAACAACAACAATGACAATGCTCATTTGTATCAGTTAAGGGGTACAATGGTTGACAACAAATATAATGCTAATTCATAATCATTCATTTACGAATCTAAATATACCCTACAAGCGGCCTCATTTCACAACTATCACCATTTCTATAGTTTCTTTCAGTAAAAAATCTGCAAGTAAATTGATTTAACAACTACATACAAAACTCTCTTCCAATGATAATCATTTGGAAATCTTAAGCAAGCACAAGCCCCCCAAAGTTGACAGAAGAAAATTCTATGAAATCAAGACAATTGTAAATCTTATACTTGTTTAAAAACCTTACCTTGAGCTCAGGCTCCAATACACCAAGGCTGATCATATGCCTAGTATATGGCTCAATAAGGTTAAATAATCAAATGAATTCGAGCTGTAATTTTATTTGTGTTTAAAAAATGAACCAAACTAAACATGGTAAGATTATGGATCATTTATGTTCATAAACATTCAGTTAATGGCTCAGTTATACTCTTGATAATGTTCGCTGGAAACTCGTATATCTTTATAGTACTAAATATTCAAGTTAATTTTATTTGTTGATCAAAGTCAGCTCGAGCCCATGTTGAATCAAGTTTCAACATCCTTTACCTTCTAAACAAATCAGGTGTGAACATGTTGAAGAATGGTTTGACTCGACTTGTTTATAGCGCTACCTTAAAGGGGAAAGTCAAGTAAACACTACAAAAGACGCAAACTAATAAGCAGCAAATAGATAATAGAAAACTAAAGACAATTGACTACATGCAGTTGCGTTATGTTTTCATCCAGATTCCAACCTCATAAAAAATCCTCTGTAAATCTAAGAATTTTGGATAAATATTCAAACTAGAAACCAAAAACCTAAAAAGTAGACCAAAGAGCTTACAGCATTTCTTTTAAGTCTCCCGCGGAAGAAAAGAAGAATGTTTCTCTTTGATTTACTTTCCAACAAGCATTTGGCATCACATAAATCAACATTGGGAACATAAGGAAGAATGAGATCTTTCTCCAGAAAAACTTGTCCTGGCTTGTACCTGAAAAACAGTAGCGGTTAGGACCAACAATGGACAGTAAATTAAGAGACCTCCAAGAAACTCTCCATCTTAGTCAAGTATTCACCAATTCCCTGTGGAGTCCATATCAGGTAGCAACCAGATTGCATTTTTCATGAATCTACGAACAGATTTGAAAGACCAAGGATGATGAACAGGAAGTATATGATCTCTTCCTCCAGATCGTTTCCAAGCTGGCTGATCTGTCACCCAATTCAGGACTTCCTACAACCATTGGCAACGAAACATTAAATCTCGATATTGCAGCACAAAAATCAAATTTTCATTATAAGATAGAAATCTCTCAATTAAAGTCCTGGAAAGTTAAAAGAATAAGGAAGTGCACTCACACCCTATAAAGAGCCTTGCATTGCTGCTTCTCCAGCAAGAAAAAGCTGATAGTTGTGAAGAAAGGGATATAGAATAAATCGGCCAACTCCTGTCTCTCAACTCGCACTACACTTTTGATAAACCTTTCCGATTCTGGCGCTATCAAATCCGCCCAAAGCCAATAATCTATTGAATGCTGCAAGATATAACACATAAATAATTGATAACACACAAAATTAGAGAAGCAAGTAACCTTACCTGTTCGATCAAGCGATGCACAGGGCTTCCGTTGGAGGTGAGATTATCAGTATCTCTATAAGTATTCATAAACAACCATAGTAAATCATAAGTGAATTTCCTCGGCATCTCATACACATAAACCCGAATTGGCAACTCCAGAGGGTAGTACGGAGATCCCTGAACTCTCTCGCTCTCTCCAGCAAACATTTTATCATCCAATTTCCTGACATCCTCTTTGGTCACTTCAGCAGCACTCACAGTGTCGTCGGTGATCGGAGGTGATCTGTGAGCGAGGAAGCGCTCGAGAGAAGCAACGAAGGAAGTCTCAAGGCGGGGGGTGAGTCGGCCGGGGTTGTCGTAAGTGGAGGAAGAGGAGGGGGAGGAGGAGATTGAGGACAGGAGGAAGAGGAGGGAAAGAGTGAGAAGAAAGAGAATGAAGAGGAGAACTGGAGATCTGAATCTCGTGGAAGATGACAATAGCTTTGATTGTGGTTTGTTTGCCATATCTTCTTTCTTTGGGGATTGTTAGCAATCGCCAAAGCAATCGCATCCAAAAGAAAGTGCAGATAAGTGAAGTGCGGAAGTATCCATTTATACGGGAGTAAGTAGTATTATACCATACGTATTAGCTACTAATGCGGAGTTTTATAATCTCCTCCTTCGGAATGTCTTTCGAAGATACGTGTGAGGTTTTAACCCAAGAGTCACTGTTTAGGTCTTATTTTTTCATTAATATAAAAAACAAAAAAGGTAAATACGACGCTCAAATGTTTTGGCAAAAAAATTGATACAACAAAATTGTCCAGAAAATTACTAAGTAAGAGTTTAGTTTAGCGCGAGGTTGGTTATGAATATAAATATAATAGTAGAAGGGATGGGGATAAGTATGAAAAATAAAAAAAATAATGCTTGATTTATAATTTAGGTTTATGTATTAATACCAACGATGTTGTTTGGTTTGTTGGGGAATGACAAATAATATAATATCATTTTTGCCCTCAATAAAAATAACAATAATTTATACGAAGGTTAAAAACTGTAAAAAGTGCTTCTGTTTCGTTATTCTTGAAAGTCATTAAGAGCTTTACAAAACAAATAAACTAACACCAACGTAGAAGACGATTTGCTATGTGTTTTTCCTTTTTTTTTAAGAGTTAAAATCATATACGAAAAATCAAATTAAATCACAAAATAATAATTATAAGTGAAAAAAGGAGCAGATTGGTTTTATGATTCTCATTCAATCTATAACCATATGCACTTTCACATTATCAAACCATATAGCAGATTGGTTATTCTCTTGATTAAATCATAAAACGAGAATATATAAGAAAAAAAAAGGAACAAAAGCCCTATTTACAATGAGATGAAACCAGGTTCTATCCAGTTCATTTAACATCAAATTAAAACGAGTGATTTCAGAAAATATACTGGGAGGTGCAGAACAAAAAATTTCTTTGTTGATGAGACACGATAAGGCAGGATGGGAGATCGTAAGGAGTTGAAAGGCGATAAGGAAGTAAAGAAGATGATGGTAGGGCAAAAGCTGAGAATAAAAGAGTAAAAAATAAACTTGATAAAAACTTAGATTAGAATGAAAACTCGATACTTACCCTCTTGGTGGGTTTAATAGATTCACAAATTTAATGGGATAAATCCATTCCCCTAAAATTGAAAACCCCAAAGCAAATAATGTTCTTTACAATTATTCCATTCCTTCATTCCCAAACTCTCAAACCAAACGCCCCCTAAGTCATTAAAATGTTGAAAAGTGTGCAAGTTGTCCATTTTGGCAAAATACAAGCATATTCAGAATTGGAATGATCTTAGCATTGTAGCAGTTAGAAATTCTGGTTCAGGACGAGCTAAAGACCAATTTAGCTTCTGATCATGATAGTTACAAAATGGAAGTTTTGGAATGACAGTTACTTTCAATTATGTCCGTTATATTGATTATATCAATTATGTCATTTAAGTTAGTTGTTGTTCCTAATTTGAATGTTTGAGTAGGTCATAGTATTTCAAACATCTACTAATTCAAAATTAGGCCAAGTTTAGTATGAAAAGGCATGTTGGTTGGTGAAAAAATTGTTAGATCTTATACAAAACTTTTGCTTATATATGTGTGTGTTGTAGGCTAGAAAATGTGTGGATTTTGCCCCTTTTCATACCTCATTTCATGCAACCTTTGTTATGAAACATCAATAAACATTTGTTAAACATATATACTTCCTAAAAATACCATAAAACTGAATGTGTATAACATGTTCAATGAAATGTCTCAAATTAGTAAAGTGAGACTTAGACATGTTCAATTGTCCAAATTTAGTTGTATTTTCATGTTTAAATTTCTAGATCTTATTCCAATACTTTTAATCTTTCAAAGATGGTTTTCTAAGCATGTAACAAGTGGATATTGAAGGGCTTAGGATAAATGCTTCAAAGGAGTGCTTAGAAGGTGTTTGATAAATTAATTAGGTGTGCTTAAGCTGTTTGGTGGAATTTCATTTTTTTGGTACATAAGAGGCGAAAATCAAAAGTTAAGTACGAATAAAGATAATTCCTTACGCGCGTGCAACAAATAGAGCAAGCCAGTAAAGGGATTAAACCACACGCACTCGCTGCGTACCGTACCCGAGCTCAAACGAGCTAAAAAATCAACGCATTGGCTATCTTCGCAAAAAACATGGACGATATTATATCTCTGCAGGGCACCGAGGTGAGATCGTATGTCAGATATCAAGTTGGCAAGGGGATGGAAGGCTAGGACATCCGGGAGGGAGGCTAAGCAGCATAGCGCTTCCAAAGAGTCAGACTCCACCGCTAGGTCACCACACTGAAATTCGCAGGCGAAGGCAAGCCCGAATCTGAGGGCCATGAGTTCCGCGATCAGATAGTGGTGATCCCTACAAGGCTACAAAGCTGGAGAAACCCACCATCCAGGTATCATGACTATCCTAAAGCAACCCACCAATACCCGCCTAGCCAGAACTACCAATGACACTTTCATTAAGAACTTAGTTTGAGGCTACGTTACAACTTGGGGATTTGAAGTTATCTTTCGGGTCTTAAAACCCCCGTGACAGGTTCCACTATTGAACCTGGTACACTAATTGCCTTGATCTTTAAGACTCTTCTGTTTGCTGGCTCTGTTTGTTCTCTCCCTATCTTTAGGCTCAACGGGGTTCCTCTGCTTTCCCGATATATGTGACGATTTAGGCAATCCTTCAGGTCTAAAGATAAGTGTATATTTTCCTCCTTACCATTAGATATGGTTGTCTATTGTGTTGTGATGCTTTGATATGTTGAGTGCATGTCAAGTTCTCGACAATTAGAAAACATTATTAAAGAATTACATAATGAATTTAGTCACTTTGAAAAGGAAAGCAAGGGCCCAGCTAAGAAAATTTTGAGGTTCACTCTAGAACTTGCTTTATATAAATTGAAACTAGGTGTATAGTTCTTTGTGAGAAGGGTGAAGTATATGATTAACTTCAAAATTCAAAGATGGCCATAAAATATCTAACAAAGCAGCTTATAGATGAGGGCCAAAACTATAGTTTCAACTTTATATTAAACTTTTTTTTTTGTCAATTAATCTACAAATGTCTTATTACAAAATGAACGCACCTTCAGTTACTCCCCTTTTGCATTTGGAGGAAGACTATGAAAAGGGACTAGATGGTGAAGAGGTTAAAATATAGTTGGGAAAATTTTACAGTTCATAGGATTGGAAATTTTGATTTATTAGATTATGGTTAATTAAATTAAGAAAGCTTAATTAATTTTATTTAAGATTAAACAAAATAAATTATATATATTAAAATAAGTCCAAATCAAGCATAAAAAGAAGTTGGAGATTGCAGTTATCAAACATAATCAACACCGGACTTAAAAGTAAGCTAACACTCATATTTTTATAGACTCCTATAGATTGCAATTCCAATAGCAAACTAGCTCTAGACTTATGTTTGGTGCATGCACTAATAGCTCCAGAACAAAATCAATACAAGTGTTCTTGAAGACAAATTTCAAACTCTTATTTTAATTAGTTAGGATTTGTTATTTCAAGTTACTTTATTTTGGGACTCTATAATTAAGTTTTTCGTAATTATGTTTGGATAGGGATAAATTATCTTTTAAAGTTTTTTTATAATTAGATTGCATCTAGGTTGTTATTTCCTTTTAAGAAGTTACATGGTTTAAACCTATAAAAGCTTATTGTTGTAATGGAGGCATGTCATTATTATTGTTGAATCAAAGAACATTTAAAGAATTTTCTTCATCTTTGTTCTTAGAGAAACCTAATAAGCAAGTTTGATATCTAATAATAAACCTCTTAATACCTGCAAGTATATAGATAGTATGTTGTAGTATAAGAGGTTATCGCTTCCGTGAGGATTATGCAATAACTATCAATTTGAACCTAAGTTTGTCTAAGGTAACACAATATTGATTTGAATAAAATTAAATAAAAATTTTAAACCAAATAAATAAAATGAAACAATCAAACAATTAACAATTGAGCTACCAATAAAAATTGAGATTGATCAAGATTGAATACTTAGAACTTATTCTTTCCTTATTTTGTTTCCTTAATTATTGTTTAATCAATTATGTGTTAGATCCTAGATTTCTTAAGGCTATGTTTGGTTGGGAGTTTATTAACGGAATGTAATATTATTTCATCGTTTAGGAGAAGGGTTTATAATATAATAGAATGTGATAGGATGAGATGAAAGGGGAGAGTTTCATATTAGATCTCATTCCATCCTAAACAGTAAAAATAAAAAACCTCCAAT
>JANKYF010000007.1:22137850-22151052 GCA_029829435.1 Erythroxylum hondense
TGATCATCATTCATGAAGGAGAACTTGAGACTTATCAATCGTAAAATCTTTGATACTGTTGGAGCATTATTTTAGATAAGTTAAGTTAGCCTAGGAGATTATCTTGCAGTTGATAAAATAGGATATACTATAGATTGGATAAGTTAGCCTATACGAAAAATCTAGTAGTTTAGTAGTATTAGAATAGGTTATACTTGTGTATAAATTACATATGATTAGAGAAATAAAGTGGCTTTGTCTTCTTATATTTTATATACCCTCTTGTTTCATGGTATCAGAGCTACCGATTCTGGTAGCCTAATTTTTTTTTCCCAGCCACATCATGGCTGGAGTTCAACCAACCTTTGGTTCCTTTGATGAGTTCCAGACCTCATCCCAAACACCTAGTTATGTAATACCTTCAGCCCAAACTGCATCTCCTCCTATTGATAGTCTTTCATTGCAAATCACGCAACATAGATTAAATGGAAGGAATTTTCGAGAATGGTCCCAATGAGTCATGCTCGTAATCAAAGGAAGAGGCAAGGCTGGATATCTAATAGGGGCAATTCCTCAACCACACGAAACAACAGTTACTTACGGTGTTTGGGAAGTTGAGAATTCTATTGCCATGGTTTGGCTTATAAATTCAATGGAGCCAAAAATAGGAAGAACCTACCTATTCTTCAAAATTGCAAGAGAAATTTGGGAGGTTGTGCAAGAAATATATTCTGATTTGGAAAACACTTCTCAATGCTTTGACATTAGATCAAAAATCAGAAATACTCACCAAGATAATATGTCTGTTATTGAGTATTATAACTTACTGAATTATGGCAGGAGATGGATCTATTTTATGCAGTAAATTGGGAATGTCGTGCTGATGCCGAGAAGTATGAAAAATTATTGGAGAAGGAGAGTGTTTTTGATTTCTTGCAGGGACTTAATGTTGGACTCAATGAAGCGCGAGGAAGGTTACTCGGTTTAAAACCATGACCATCAATTGGAGAACGTTTGTTGAGGTTCGTAGGGAAGAGAGTAGGAAAAAGGTCATGCTTATTTCACACACTTCTGAACAAACCTCTCAAGTCTCAGCTTTAGTGACAAACTGTCGAAAGGAGTCTACTTACCAAACTCGAGAGCAAGAAACCAAGAACAAGCAATGGTGTGAGCACTGTGATAAGCCCTACCACACCCGTGAGACCTGCTGGAAATTACGTGGGAAACCACCAGATTGGAAACCTAAAAGTCAAAGAGTTCAACAAAAACGTGGAGCAGCACATGTAGCAGAATTCGATATCAGCAAATCCAAATGGCTAAACCTGTCCCCCCAGCAGATTGAACTACTTTTGCAACTCTTGAATCAGACAAAAATCACAACTGAGAAAGACTCACATGACCAACAATCCTCTACTGCAATACTAGTGCATAAAGGTAACCTGTGTCAATCATTATTATCAAAGTCCCTAAGTCACGATCTCTGGATTGTGGACACAGTTGCATTAGACCACATGATTGGGTCTTCGAAAAATATGATCCATGTAACCAGAAAGTTAATGTTTGGGTTGCGGATGGAAAAGGGTC
This sequence comes from Erythroxylum hondense, assembly GCA_029829435.1. NCBI lineage: Eukaryota > Viridiplantae > Streptophyta > Magnoliopsida > Malpighiales > Erythroxylaceae > Erythroxylum > Erythroxylum hondense. The sequence continues at coordinate 22,139,414 of JANKYF010000007.1, forward strand.
ACCAGCTATTGATCAGAGGAGAGTTTGTTTGCCAAAACTGACTTTAAATACTGTTCTCTATTTGCCTAAGTTAACTTATAATCTACTATTGGTCAGTCAATTAACCAAGGACATGGACTGTATTGTGATGTTCTTTCCATCTCATTTTGAATTTTAGGACCGATGTTCGGGGAAGATGATTAGCAGTGCTGAGAAGAAAGATGGACTTTACTACTTCTTAGGAAAGAGGACTCCTACTGAATCCTAATCACCACATAGGATTTCCCTTTCAGTTATGTCAAATTATGATGTTATGTTATGGCATCAACGTCTAGGTCATCCCAATTTCCCATATTTGAAAATGTTATATCCAAACCTTTTCATCAATAAAGATAAGATTTCTTTATATTGTGAGCAATATGACTTATCCCGCTAGAGTTACTAGTCTAATTGGTACTCGTTGGTTTATTAGTTTCGTTGATGATCATACAAGCGTATGTTGGGTATATCTAATGAAAGACAAATCTGAAGCCTATCATATCTTTAAACAGTTCCACAAACTCATCCAATATGTATTCTAGACCTCTATTCAAGTAGTATGTACAGACAATGGGAGAGAATATTTTTCAACTGATTTTATTCAATATCTCATTGAAAATGAGATCATTTACCAGAGCTCTTGTGCTTATACCCCACAACAAAATGGGATAGCGGATAGAAAGAATCGTCATGTTTTAGAGGTAGCCCGATCTATGATGTTTACCAACTTTGTTCCAAATTCCTATTGGGGAGAAGCCATTCTAGCTGCCTCACACTTGATAAATCGTCTTCCTTCAAAAACTCTTCAATTCTGAACCCCATTAGTAGTTCTTCTAGAATAGTTTCCTCACATTAAGCTCCTTAATTTTCTTCCTCCTAAAGTCTCTGGGTGTACTGTTTTCGTACACAACAGTCAATCCAATAGAAGCAAACTTAACCCACGAGCTATTCTTTGTTTCATATGATGTCACTTTTTTCGAAAAACAACCATACTTCACCAATACCTCTCTTTAGAGGGAGACATCCCAATAAGAGATTTGTTTGGACCCAAGCATATCACTTCCTATCTCACAAACCTTCCCACAAAACCTGCAAACAGCTACCATTGAACCTGAAACTGTCTAGTCCAATTCAGTGGGAGAACCAATTCCTAAAAAACCAACCTTAGTGCATTTATGAACACCTAAAGCTCCTCAACAAGGCCAATCATTGGACTAGGAACCGACTCCTAGAGAGACTATGGTAAGTGACTTAAATGTGCCAATTGCACTACAAAAGGGGGTAAGATCATGTACTAAATATCCTATTTCAGATAATTTGACTTAGTCAAAGTTATCTTCAAAGTTTAAAGCTTTCACTACTAAGCTTGATAGTGTAAGAATCCCAAGAAATGTACATGATGCATTCCAAGAACCTAAATGGAAGGAAGTTGTACTTAAAGAAATGAAAGCTTTACTTGATAATAAAGCATGGGAGATAGTGGATCTACCTGAAGGAAAAAAGGTGGTTGATAGCAAGTGGGTGTTCACTGTGAAGTATAGGGCAGATGAAGAGGTGAAAGGTATAAGGCCAGATTAGTGGCTCAAGGCTTTACACAAAACCTATGGAATAGATTATGAGGAGACATTTGCTCCAGTTGCGAAGTTGAACACAATCAGAGTCCTTCTATCATTGGTTGCAAATTTAGATTGGAAACTCCATCAGCTCAACATAAAAAATGCCTTCCTAAATGGTACACTAGATGAGGAAATATATATGAGGATACCACCAGGTTTTGAAACCGAAGAAGGAAGGAGAAGAGTTTGCAAACTAACAAAATCCTTATACAGCCTCAAACAGTCTCCACGAGCATTGTTTAAGAGGTTCAGTGACACTTTGAAGGTTTGGATGCAAACAGGGACAAGCTGATCACACAATGTTTGTGAAGTGTGGAAAAAATGGAAAGAAATTCATCTTGATTGTGTATGTGGGCGATATTATAATCACAAGCGATGACACTAGTGAGATCAATGATCTTAAACGAAAATTGAGGCTGGAATTTAGGGTAAAATGTCGCGGAGCATTAATACGCTTTCTTGGAATGGAGATTGCAAGAAGTAAGGAACGTATTTTCATATCTCAACGAAAATACATTCTTGATTTATTGGAGGAAATAGGAAAGCTGAGTTGCAAATCTATGGGAACTCCACTAGAGAGAAACTGGAAATTCAAGAAAAATGAAGATCCTCCTGTTGACAAAGGAAGATACGAAAGGTTAGTAGGAAAACTTATCTATTTTTCACTAACTAGACCAGATATTGCTTATTATGTGAATATTGTTAGCCAATTTATGCCTCTCCCATTCAAAGACATTTAGAGGCAGTCAACCATATTTTGAGATATCTCAAAGGCAATCCAGGTAGAGGATTAATGTTTCGAAAAAATGAGAAAAGAAGCATAGAAGGTTTCACAGATGCAGGTTGAGCTGGTTATGTTGAAGACAGTAGGTCAACATGTGGTTATTGTACTAAACTATGGGGAAATCTTGTCACACAGAGAAGCAAGAAGCAGTGTAGAAGTAGAGTTTAGGGCAATTGCACAAGGAATTTGTGAAGTTATGTGGTTAGAGAGGTTGATGCAGGACCTATAGATCACCATTTCCTCTCCTACAAAAGTCTTTAGTGGTAGTAAATCAGCCATCTATATAAAGGAGAATCCAATTCAACATGATCGAACAAAACATGTTAGAATTGACAGGAGCTTTATCAAATGTGAAATAGAAGGAGGCATTGATCTATGCTATGTCCCTACTGAAGAACAGGAAGCCGATATCTTCACAAAGATCATGCCTGCGCCTATGTTTGAGACAATTCTAAGTAAGTTGGGAATGATAAATATCTATTCCTCAACTTGAGGGGGAGTGTTGGATAATTATTTTAGATAAGTTTAGTTAGCTAGGGAGATTATCTTCTAGGAGATAAATTTATCTTCTAGTAGATAAGATAAGATATACTATACATTGGATAAGTTAGTATATACAAAAAATCTAGTAGTTTAGTAGTATTAGAATAGGCTATACTCGTGTATAACTTACATATAATTAGAGAAATAAAGTGACTTTTTCTTCTGATATTTTCTATACCCTCTTGTTTCAGATACCATGCCTAGAAACAATTCAACCCAAAAGGTTAAGTTGTGTGATCAAATTCTATTCTAACAAAAAACATCCACAAAACTAGTGTTTTATGGAATATGTGATGTCTCATCGATTTCATTGTTAAGACTTAGTACTATAATATTTGGCACGGCCAAAGTTTTGGTTTATCTTCCTACATTACTTATTTAGTGTCTAATTGTGTTTGTAGGTGAACATGAATCAGCTTGGAATTGCTCTGGAGGTATGAGAAATTCAGATGCTTTTACTCCAGAGGTACCTGTGGAAGTTAGCTCAGTAACTGTATAAGCAAATTCATTTCTCTGACATGGTTTCTGACTTATGTCAATTTTTCTGTAATGTTCTTTGCATGTTTTACTTTCCAGACTTTTGATTGTGAAAACCCTAAAGAGTCTGAATCCCCCCGTTTTCAAGCTATACTACGTGTTACTAGTGCACCAAGAAAGAAGTTTCCTGTTGATATAAAAAGTTTCTCCCACGAACTCAATTCAAAAGGTGTACGACCCTTCCCTTTTTGGAAGCCTCGTAGAGTGAACAACTTAGAGGTAACTTGCATATTACATTACATTCCTCTGATCTTTGGTTGTGTTTCGGGTAGTTACATGTCTTCGTCATCATTTTCTGGTACAGGAGGTCTTGGTTGTTATACGGGCAAAGTTTGACAAAGCAAAAGAAGAAGTGAATTCTGATCTGGCTATTTTTGCAGCAGACCTGGTTGGAGTTCTTGAAAAGAATTCTGATACTCATCCTGAGTGGCAGGAAACCATTGAAGATTTGCTGGTTTTGGCTCGGAGTTGTGCCATGACATCACCTGGAGAGTTTTGGCTTCAGTGTGAGGGAATAGTCCAAGAATTGGATGATAAGCGCCAAGAGCATCCCCCTGGAATATTGAAACAACTCTACACTCGAATGCTTTTCATTCTTACTCGGTGTACCAGGCTGTTGCAATTCCACAAGGAAAGTGGATTACCCGAGGATGAGAATGTGTTTCAGCTTCGTCAATCTAGGCTACTTCATTCTGTTCTTCATTCTGCTGATAAACGGATTCTTTCGACAGTTGGGAGGGATGGAAAAAGTTCTGCTACTGCAAAGGCATTGAAAGCTGATGCTGTAAGGAAATCTTATAGTCAAGAGCAGCGTGGTTTTGATTGGAGCAGAGACCAGGTTATGGAACCAGGAAATTCAGTCTCACTTGAAGATGGCACTTCAAAGAATGTTGAATCTCCTTTACGCCGGGATCGTATCTCTTCTTGGAAGAAACTCCCATCTCCTAGTGGAACGCCAGGGAAAATCATGAATGAAATTGCTTCTTCAAAGGAGCACAGTGACATTAAAGCTGAATCTTTGCAAACTTTGAATAACAGGAGTGATATTTCTGATGTCAATCTGACTTATCAAACGCCAGCACCAGCAGAGCTTCCTGCTCCCAAACATTCACATGAGCATTCTACAAGGCACCAAACCAGAGCTTCTTGGGGTTTCTGGGGAGATCAACAGAACATTGCCGAGGACAGTTCTATAATATGTCGGATATGTGAGGAGGAAGTTCCAACTTCACATGTTGAAGAGCATTCAAGGATTTGTGCAATTGCTGACCGATGTGATCAGAAAGGTATTAGTTTGAATGAACGTCTGGCAAGAATATCTGAAACCCTTGAGAAGATGATAGAGTCATGTACACAAAAAGATATCCAAAATGCTGCAGGGAGCCCAGATGTTGCAAAAGTATCAAATTCCAGTGTGACTGAAGATTCAGAGGTGCTTTCACCAAAACTCAGTGATTGGTCAAGAAGAGGCTCTGAGGATATGCTTGACTGTTTCCCAGAAGCAGATAATTCTGTTTTCATGGATGACCTGAGAGGTTTACCTGTCATGTCATGCAAAACGCGTTTTGGTCCAAAATCTGATCAAGGAATGGCAACCTCTTCTGCTGGTAGCGTGACTCCAAGATCTCCATTATTGACTCCGAGGACCAGTCAGATAGACTCACTTTTGGCAGGAAAGGGTGCTTTCTCTGAGAATGAAGATCTCCCACAGGTGCCAGTCTAATATATTTCGTTTTTTTTTTTTTCTGTTTTTCAGGTCAAATGGTAGTTTACTGATTCGAATTGTATATTCATCTTAAGCACTTTGCTTTGGAATGTTCCACTTCCACAACTTTATTATGTAATAGGTCTAGGAAAAGGTCTACTTTAGTAACCGAGACAGCAACATAGTTGTGCACTCTCTTTTTAACCTTAATTTTTTTCTAATATATTTGTCATGCTCTTCTACTATGCAATTTATTTTCATAAATATGTTTCGATGAACCTAGAAGATGTAACTTTAATGCAGTTTTAAGTAGCTAACTCTGTTCCCACATGCTTGCATTGGAGGGAAACAGACTTTGTATCTTGGGACAGATCATTACTGTCTAGAAACTAAAATTCATGGTCCACTATGTAGATAACTGAACTTGCTGATATCGCAAGATGTTTGGCAAATGCACCTTTAGATGATGATCGTTCTGGCCCATATTTACTATCTTGTCTTGAAGACTTGAGGGTGGTTGTTGAACGGAGGAAGTTTGATGCACTTACAGTGGAGACTTTTGGAGCACGCATTGAGAAGCTTATCCGGTAAGTAACGTGTTTATATTGTTTTTCATAGTTTCAGGAAAAGCTTTCAAGGGACATTGCTTATAACATGAAGTTTATGTATTATGTCTCCACTAAAAGAAATTGCTTATAACATAAAGTTTGTATATCAGTTGCACTGAAAGTTACATGATGCTGTTTGGTATAAGTATGCTGAGCTACTGAAAATTGTTTAGCTATGTATCTCACATATCTCTGCTTCTGTAGGGAGAAGTACTTTCAGCTTTGTGAGCTAGTAGATGATGAAAAGGTTGATATTAGAAGCACTGTAATAGATGAAGATACCCCGTTGGAAGATGATGTGGTACGGAGTTTGAGAACAAGCCCCAATCATTCCTCAAAGGACCGAACCTCCATAGATGACTTTGAGATAATAAAACCAATCAGCCGTGGTGCATTTGGACGGGTTTTCTTGGCTAAAAAGAGAATAACTGGAGACCTTTTTGCCATAAAGGTATCAAGATTTGGTGCTCTGCTTATCATTCTTTTAAGAGCTGTTGAACATTTTCCTTTGTTTTCCTTTTCTTATTATTGGATCCCTTAAAGAGTTTTGGATTGGCTGATCAATATGCCATTGAATGCTTATCAAGGTGATATCTTTTTTGAGTTTTGTTGTAATTTATTGTAGTTCTGGTAATGGAGCTATGTGATCATGTGTCAAAAAAATACTTCTAGAATAGTGGTTGATTTGTATAGTTTTCTGCTTTGTTATTATTCAACACCAAGCTTGGACTTCTTTTGACTGATACTCTATTTAATCATTTTGCTGTGTACTGATACAAAACAATTAAGCTGACTGGCTTGTGAATTTGCAGGAATATATTTACTCTTTAATATCCAACTCAAATCAACTCAATTATTTTGATTTAACTCATCTGAATGTACTGAAAACTATTTGGGTTTTGTTTATGAATTCCTTGTTCTCCATGTGGTTCTATGAAGACCTTAATTACATGTAACTTTTAGTGATAACAAGTTTGTATTTCTCAACAGTTTCCGTGATCATTTGAGGCCTTTCTGCTCCCTTTTCTCCCGTTTTACTTTACTTGGATCAACTCTCCCTGTAGTTTTATACTTAGACCTATTCTAACAGAAAAATTGTACCTTAATCGGTAAACTATATTTATACATTGACAGAGATCAACTTAAAAGGTATGCTCTAGAATCACTACCTAATTCTGGTATTACCAATTAAAATTTGAATTTTATCTGTCTTTCAAGATTAAAAAGATACTAAGTGGACTAGAAATTATCTGATGGAGTGGTCATAATATGATTGGGAATTCAACATTGGTAAGATGTTGGGCTGGAATGTTGCAAATGCTTGATGCTTTAGGTCTGTTGGTGTAAAATTGTGCCATTGAGAGGACAAATTTGAAGGGGAACTTGTTGGTAAGACATTATTTGAGGAGCTTTCTATTAAGAATCTGGTTGGAGATTGCAAAAATCTTCTTTGAAGATGGCTAGTGTTAAAATGAGAAAGAATTTGAGCTAAGAAATTTGGTCAATATTGTGAGATGTAGTAGATATATTACTTAGTTTTGTAGGGATCTTTGCCTAGAAAAAATTTCTATACTCCTGATCCTGGAATGCCACATATATTGTCACATCAACTTGGTAAATCTGGATAGACAGAGAAGCCTTTTCAATGCTTTATGCATGACAAATTTTTATTGCCTATATAATACTAGAAGTTGTATTGGTGAGGATCTAACTGAAAGGGTGTGGAAATTGTTTTGTTCTAGAGAGACTATTGGGAGAGTTTCTACAATCACTAGAATCTAATTGGTTGTTATACTGTTAAAACAAATGGAACATTAATCTCATGCTAGAAGAAACTTTTGATTTAGAAGTTAAAGTATGAGATGAGATGTGCTCCCAGAGTTTTCAGGTCTGGGCCATTGCTGTTACAAATGTAATGTAACTTTAAATAAAGAGCTTAGATCTGATCTCCTATCTAGGCCACACTGCAACATACGTGTGGATATTATACATTACCTATAGTCCCCACGACATTAAAGAAGTCTGCAAATATGGAAAATAATGCAAGTTTCAGCTCAGTGGAATCTGAGATGCCAATTATTAAATTGACATTGAATTTTCAACCTTCAAGTTAGGTCTTCACAGTTTTGTCTTGTCAGTATAGGACTGTTAGCTCATGCAAAACTATCATTGTCCTGAGAAAAGAGGACAGCGTTATTTGTAGCTTGAGCTGAGTTTTGGTCCTAAGATTCAGTCATAAATTATGGAACTATGTATAGGCTTTAGGCTCAACTTGAAGATGCCATCATTTAGTTAAGGAGATTTTAATAACATCATTTGGTCTTTGAAGCTACCATTCCTGATAGCTTCCTGTAATTCCGAAGTATACGGTACTGCATTTGCAAGCACTATGAACTTGATTGGTTTTGCAGCTCATGATTATCTTGTGACTGCTTTGTTTCACCTAGAAGCAAAAGGATTAGGTCTTAATTTTGTCTTTCTTGCTTGTTGACAGGTTCTGAAAAAGGCTGATATGATCCGTAAGAATGCTGTTGAAAGTATACTAGCAGAAAGGGACATTTTAATTTCAGTTCGCAATCCATTTGTGGTGAGCAGGTCTAACTTTGAAAATTTGTAGCATGCTGTGAGAACTTCTTTTTCCATTCTAACTTAAATGTGAACATTGGCAGGTCCGTTTCTTTTATTCGTTTACTTGTCGTGAGAACTTATATCTTGTCATGGAGTATTTGAATGGAGGAGATCTTTATTCATTGTTGAGAAATTTGGGTTGTTTAGATGAAGGTGTTGCTCGTGTATACATTGCAGAAGTTGTAAGTTCTTTATTCCCTTGACGGACATTTTAGTTCCTCATTTTTATTTCTAATTCTGTATATCTACTCTTAAGGTTCTTGCGTTGGAATATCTACATTCATTGAGGGTGGTTCACCGTGATTTGAAGCCTGATAATTTGTTGATTGCACATGATGGCCATATTAAGGTAATTTCTTACTTTTTGTGGTATCTTCCAATTGTTTTACGTTGCCCAAAGAAAGTATATATGCTCTTGGCCTTGGGTTGAAGTAGAAGCAGTCTTTGGCTCTTGGTGAAGAGCCAATTTCTGCTGGCTAATGTTTAGGACATAGTTAAGCATTGATGAAAAGGAATGGCTTTGAACTGTGATTTGTATGATGTAAATTTGTATGTTGTACCTGATGCTTGGTCTGACCAGTTTGTTTTACTTTAATTTTTATTCCTCATATGTAAGACCTTTGAGCACCATCATTATCATTTACTCTTTTCTTTCCATTCAGACTTTACTTGGTTACTATTTTATGGATTTATATTGCTTTGATTCCGGTGTTGTTACTGTATAAAGATCTTATGAATGTGTGCTTCCTACGAAAGCTTTTGTTGTGAACCTTTCAATGTTTGATAACTTTTTCTTCTTGTATTTGAATTCTATAGTTTCTTTAAGTTCGTGTATTTGGTAGAAGATCAAAACAAGATTGAATTATAGGTTTGTGCTGATGAGAGACATGTTATGATTTTAGAGATTTTAAGTTGAGTCAGCCTGCAATAAAGATTGTGGAACTGATAGTTAATGCGGGATTGTATATAAGAATGAGTTATTACATAGGTAAGAGAGCGGATCAGAGATTTGAGGTTGCATCATCCATTCTTGTGCTTAAGGTTTAAGGTGCTGTGAAGAATTACAAAATAGTAGATGCCGTGAAGAAGTTTGCAAGTATTCTGGTTCTGAAATTACACGCCCTTTGCAAAAAGAATTATTCAAAGAGAAGACTTGTTATCCCTTTAGGCTTATTGTCAAAGTTTGGGTTTGATTCCCTTTTGCTCGTCATGTAGCCATTGGCAGGTGTTTCCATTCCATATTGGATAAACTAAAAGAGTCTCTGATTTTACTTGAACAGTTGACAGACTTTGGCCTCTCCAAGGTTGGTCTCATCAACAGCACTGATTTATCTGGACCAGCTGTTAGTGGGACATCCATGCTTGAGGATGATGAACCATTATTATCTGCTTTGGAGCATAAGGAAGAACGGCGGAAAAAACGTTCTGCTGTGGGTACACCTGATTATTTGGCACCAGAGATACTTTTGGGAACAGGACATGGTTTGTACCATCTTCCTGTTTAAAGTGCTGTACTCTTATCATACCTGTTATCCAGCATTGTGTTGAACTTTTGTGCATCCCTGAAGTTGCTAACTTCTGGGAGTCATGCAAGAATCTATTTTACAAAGTAAAGTAAGCTCCAATGTATTATTAACCTTCAATGCACTTGTTACATTTTTAGCATGGCAGGACTGCTTTGAGTCGTGGCTGGTTTCAACTTTCAATCCTTGATACTTTCTTTGTGTCTTCTTCTTCTTCTTCTTCCTAGTTTGACAAGATTTTGTATTTTCCCATTGGTGTTTACTTCTCTCTTTCTTTGGAATAACTATGTTGCCCATCAAGATTAAACTCTCTTTGCAAAATTTCTCAGGTGCTACTGCAGATTGGTGGTCTGTGGGTGTCATTTTATTTGAAATGATTGTTGGTATTCCACCCTTTAATGCAGAGCATCCTCAGGTATCTTTTATCTGACCCTACTCAAGTTCAAAAAATTTTGGGTTCTATGGACTCTGCAACTTGGGAATTGATGACTGTTTGCTTTTTGTGCTGTCCTTATCGTTTATGATCATGGCTCTTTTATGTGATGGCTTCAAGTACTCCGTAATTTGAACATTGACCCAGTAGTGCAATGCACATAGTATTTATGAAATTAAAAGTGTATAATGTTTGTTCTAATGCTTTGTTCTTGAGTTCAGATAACCTCATTTGTTGTCTCCTATTACTTTGTCTGCTCCATGTATCTTTGTTGCTAGTGGGAAAATCTTTTAACTGTTTGATTTGAAGTTCTTTGGCTGTGATACCCTTTTCTTGGATTTGTTGTATTTGCCATGGCTTAAATATGATGATTGATCAATTTGACTACTCCTAGACATTTGAGAAGAGATGATGAATAAAAGGCAGTTCAAGGAAGAAATTTGGTCAATATTGTCATCACTTTGTCAACAATTGGCATTTTCATTACATGCGATGCATTTGATAAAAGCTTTGATAAACATCTTATAATTGTGTATATTAATATGAAATATACACTACTGATTTTATCTGTAACTTCAATGGAAAATTTACCTTTGCAATCTCTATGAATAAATTATTGGATAAAATTTTCTCTCAAAATGCCTTCGATATAAACTTAAATAAATAGAGATAATTTTGTTCAGGTTGATATAGTCTAAATCTTATGAGAATTATGGTGAAGGAAGATTAATGCATTCCTGTGTAATCCCGTTGGTAAAATTTTGGAAAATTCAATCTGTTAGTGATGATTTTCCTAACTTCAATTACTGAGAATTCAAGAACTAGGAAAGAAAAAAGTGTAAAAATTTGAGAAATTAGTTATCATTCACTTTGAATTTGTTTGGCACCCATAACAAGAATATTTATTTTGGAGGCACAACAAACACTAGCAACTTCTAACAGTTAAAACAACTGCTCCAATAGCAGGTGGCCATGTTGGTGTATTGACAACTGTGTTTATTTAATAAAATGCTATTGTATTATATGAGCGTCGAGGCTTCAATTTTTTCTTTTGGTAGCCAAGTCCTAGCAGGGAATCCTTCTCCACAAGGTTAGGAGGAACTATTGCTGAATGTCATATAGAAACTACCATGTGGCATTAAAAGGTGACTCTCCAGATCATTGAACCAAGGCTTGAGTGGTGAGCTAATGCTATCTCTTTGTCAGTCGTTGCTCCAAAATGGCCATAGGAATTTTGTTTTCAG
>JANKYF010000007.1:22151152-22162828 GCA_029829435.1 Erythroxylum hondense
AAAATCTAGCTTTCATGTCTTCATATGCGGGTCTCCTCCTCCTCCAACTCCTCCTCCGGTTCTGTTTCTTCATCCATGGCTGCCAGCACTTGGAGCTCTACCTTTTTGCATCGGTGGCCTGAGCTAAATTTCTCATCACATTGGAAACAAAGTCCCTTGGTCTTTTTATCTTGTAACTCACTCACCGTCAACCTCCTAAATCCTCCCATTTTTGGATCTCTACTTCCTTCTATATTTTTGTGCCTTGTGTCCGTAAGGACCCGATTATTAATTAGCTCCTCCCTTCGCTTTTCCGCCCCTGTGCTGTCAGAGCTGGTCCCTATGTTTTCCCACCTGGTGCCTGTACCCCATCGGTGCCACCTTAGTTCATTCATGTGCCGAAACTTCTCCTCCACCTGTTGAGAGAGTTCCATCATTTCAGCCAAATTCCTAGGCTTAAGAATCTGCACTTCCAACCGAATCTCCTCGACTAGCCCATTCATGAATGTACTCTCTAGGACGGCATCGGGTAGCTCCGGAAGAGGAGCAGCGAGTTCCAGAAATTTGCCGGTGTACTCCACCACCTTGCCGGTCTGTTTCGTAGTCAGCAATCGTTGGCACTGGGTTCCCTCATGAGCTGGCCGAAATTTCTGCGTCACCAACTTTTTGCATTCTTGCCAGTCAATGATGGGTCGACGGCTCTCCACCCATCTAAACCATGTCAGGGCGTCGCCCTCCATACTCATTCCCACAAGCTCCATCTTCTCCACTTCGGTGAACCTTCCCACTGAGAAGAATCGCTCTGCCCTATAGATCCACCCATCGGGGTCGTTCCCGTCAAAAGTGGGCATCTCGATCCTTCTGGGTCGACACTCGCGCCGGAAATCTCCCGGACGTGCGACCCCAGGTGGCAGCTCGTCACGGTAGCTGGCTTCGTTGCGCCAGTCGTTACTCTCCAGCTGTTCGTCCGGCACTAATGGAGCCTTCCTTAAGTCCCTCCTTCTACTGGGCTCGGGTCAAGGTTCTTCGGGTGGGTGATGTGCGGGTCGGTTCGCTACAGTGCCGTCTTCAGTCTTTTTCCACGTTTGCAACACCGACAACATCATACTTCTTATTTCGGACTTCAAGCGTTCACCCATTTCGCGATTCACCTCCTCCATCTTCTTCTGGAGCTCCAAGCCATGTTCATCCATACGCCTCTGCCAGTCCTCAGTGGAGCGACTAAGTTGCTTCTCAAACTCTTGGTGAGCTTGACTGATCGATCTCTGTATCTCCTCCCCTTCTCTGCGCCTCTCTTCCTGAAGGAGCTCCAAATCCTTCTCAATACCTTCCAACCTATTGTCAGCTTTCTTGGCAGCCATTACCGAGGATCAACTGCTCTGATACCAGTTGATAAGTCCCAGAAAAACAGATATGGAGAAATAGGTATTTGCTATAGATTTCTGTAAAACGAATACAAAATAATCTGGTTTCGAGGACCAGCACCTCCAGCCTACAGCTCACACACTCAACACTATACTCAATGATCCTTTCCCCTCATGTCTATGGCTTATTTATACTAAGAATCTGTTAGGAATAACAGAATTGGTTAGCTGACAACCAATCATGAGGTTGTCAGCCCCCCTCCCTGTAACGAACATCGTATGTATATATATATATATATTTACTATATCTGTAAATTTATTCTGAGTTGTCTTGGGTCTATCACCATGTTGGTGTATTGACAACTGTGTTTATTTAATAAAATGCTATTGTATTATATGAGTATCGAGGCTTCAATATTTTCTTTTGGTAGCCAAGTCCTAGCAGGGAATCCTTCTACACAAGGTTAGGAGGAAATATTGCCGAATGTCATATAGAAACTACCATGTGGCATTAAAAGGTGACTCTCCAGATCATTGAATCAAGGCTTGAGTGGTGAGCTAATGCTATCTCTTTGTCAGTCGTTGCTCCAAAATGGCCATAGGAATTTTGTTTTCAGCAATGAGCTCAATAGGTAGGATAGCAGTAATGGGAGTGGCTAGTGCAATATGTTTCTTTAATTGAGAGATTTGGAAAACAGTACGAATGAGAGTGTCTATCAAAAACTTCAATTTGTGGGCCAGTTTCCCAGTTCTGTTAATTATGTTTAAAGGGACATAGAACAATGGAGATAGCCTTTGGTTCCTTCTTTTTGCCAGTCTCTTGTCTATTCAGTTGTAGCTTGACATACACTTGATCAACAATTTGATACTCCCTAGCCAGCTTGTTCTTATTTGCTTGTTGTTGCATTCTCTTTTGAGACCATTCGAGATGGAAATTGATCACTTGTAGGGTTGCCACCATGTTTTTCAATGCTTGATCAACTGCCAGTAGCTTAGAATTGTCTGCAAAGTAGGTATGTGCAAAGGGGGAGGATATCTGTATAGAACTCCCAATGGTGGCATATTGAGGGTTAAATGGTGTGCGGTGTTATACCACCACTTAGCTGAAGGGGGCCATCAAGACTATTCTGTGGTGTAATTACCTATCATACACCTTAAATATGTTTCAAGTGTCTTGTTGAAGACTTCTACTTGCCCATCCGTCTGTGGGTGGTAAGCTGAAGACGTTTCAGGTACCCCACCCAGCAACTTGTAAAATTCTTGCCAAAAAGAACTCTTGAAATAGGATCCCCGTTGCTTGTGATAGTTTCAGGATAAAAAGATTTGAGCTATAACTTCTACTTTGTAGGGATGTTTTAAGGTCCATGAAATGTGCATACTTACTAAATCTGTCTACCACCACTGAAATTATTGAATTCCCATTTGAAGTTGGCAACACCTTCATAGAGGGCTGGAAGTAAAAGATCAATAATAGGAAAAATCTAATAATTTTCTAAGAGCAAGAATTTCACTCGAAGAAGAATTGATAGCCAAGGGAGAATCTCCAAGAATGAAACACTTGAATTGATTTTCGATAAGTACTACATACTGCCCATAGCTATTTATAGGATAGGATTAACCCATGACTCCCTAAAAACTAGTTAACAGACTCTGAGATCCAGGAGTAACATATCTGGATTTATTAAAAATAATCAGTAACAAATCACTACTCACTAAGCCCTACTTAATAGGAACACATGAAACAAATGACATGATAAATTGAAAATAAATTCTGCAGATAAGAAGATAAAATCAGGTGCTGGTAGATAAGATAAAATCAGATGCTTGACACACGTGACCTCTTCTTCCTCTGATATGTAATTATGGGCTTATCATTTCTCCCTTCTTGGAAAGACACCTTGTCCTCAAGGTGAAAATGAGGAAATTGTTCAGCAATAAGATCATAATCTTCCCAAGTTGACTCTTCAAGTGGACCAGCAATCCATCGGTGTTCTAGTACACGATCAGGCTGTACTAAGAGTTCCCAGTCATCTGAAATTGGGATAGGAGCTGGTGAAGTTGGAGGCGAAATCCCATGTGCAGGTCGCAACAATGAAACATGGAAGATGGTACGGACTTTTGCATCTGGTGGTAGCTCCAACACATAGGCTACAATACTGATCTTCTTTAGGACCTTGTACGGCCCAAAGAACCTAGGAGAAAGCTTGTCAAAATGTCGCTTGGAGAGTGATTTCTGTCTGAAAGGTTGGATTCTCAGCCATACATAATCTCCAATGTCAAAGGAAAGCTCTCGTCGGTGCTTATCTTGTTGAGCCTTCATGCGAGACTGCACTTTAGTGGGATTTTCTTTCAAAAGTTTCAGCATAGCATCTTGAAGCAACAGCTGGTCTTCTAGGTCAGGATTTGATGTTTCACCCTTCACGAAAGGATGCAGAGGTGGAGGATCCCTACCATAGACAATCTTGAAAGGCGTTGTACTAGTGGAAACATGAAAACGAATGTTATAAGAATATTTTGGCCGGCATAAAATAGAATCCATTTCTTTGGTTGTTCATGTGCAAAGCATCGTAGGTAAGCTTCCAAACACCTGTTAACCACCTCCGTTTAACCATCCGTTTGAAGATGACAGGAAGTGCTCATTCTCAACTTGGTTTAGCTAAGGCGAAATAATTCCTGCCAGAAAGAACTTAAGAAAATGGGATCCCTATCTAAAATTATCGTACGAGGCAGGCCATGCAAGCATACATCTTCTTTACAAAAGACTTCAACCACTGATTTTGCTATAAATGGATGGGAGAGAGGTAAAAAATGGCCATACTCAAGCGGGCAACCACTACTAGAATAGTGTCAACCCCATTAAACTTGGGCAAGCCAACCACGAGATTTTGAGTGACCCAGACTTGCAGTGGTGACTAGGCTAAAACTTCTCGTTGCACTAATAACATAAACCCTTATCTCACCTCTATTTCTACGTATCCCATGAGCTAGTTTTCACATTTTGTGGCTAGTTTCTCCCCCTAAAAAACATGAATCACGAGCGACCCATTTAGTATTGGTGGCAGGTTGGGTTGGGTTGCTTGACCTGCTAGGTTTAAGCCCACGCCCAATTTGATTTTTAGCCTCATATTCGATAGCTAAATTCATTGCTTTGTAAATTGTTTGCTGCTTTTGTATTCACATGTCAGCCTTCAACTCTTATACTTTTCCCGTTTGCTTGATGCCGCAAAGATACTCATATGGGTTTTGAAATTTTGATGGACTATAATGATCTTGTAACACCTTAGTGAGTTCCTCCCAATAGAGAAGAGTTCGCTGAGTGTTAACCTAGGAAAAGAGGTTGAGCGCATCACCCTCCAAATACATGACAGCAATGTCCACCTTCATCTCGTCTGGTGTCTAGTAGTTTCAGCTTTTAGAATCTACCCTCTTGGATCACCTCCTTCAATTTTGGGAAATTCGATCTTTGTGCTTGGACGCTTTGATGGATTTTTGAGCCACCAAGGCAGGTCATATTCATCTACATCATCTGAACTTCGAACTACTGTTTTGCCTTTCTCTCGGTTACTATGAATATGTTCAAGTTGGGGGTTGCTACTGGAAGAAGCCTTGAGAGCAGCCATGTCAGCGTCAAGGGTGCCTAACTGAGCAGCCAAGTCAGAGAGCTGCTAAATAACAGCTTCAGGCAAGGCTGGATTTGGGTGTTGTGGATCAGGCACAGTGGAAGAATGAGGATTTTGTGGATTAGGCATATTGGAAGAACGTGTAGAAACCATCTTGTCAACCTGCTCTGATGCCAAATTGATAGAGGGCTGGAAGTAAAAGATCAATAATAGGAAAAATCTAATAATTTTCTAGAGCAAGGATCTCACTCGAAGAAGAATTAATAGCCAAGGGAGAATCTCCAAGAATGAAATACTTGCATTGATTTTCGATGAGTACTACATACCGCCCGTGGCTATTTATAGGATAGGATTAACCCATGACTCCCTAAAAACTAGTTATCAGACTCTGAGATCCAGGAGTAACGTATCTGGATTTATTAAAAATAATCAGTAACAAATCACTACTCACTAAGCCCCTACTTAATAGGAACACATGAAACAAGCTACATAATAAATTGAAAACAAATTCCGCAGATAAGAAGATAAAATCAGGTGCTGGTAGATAAGATAAAATCAGATGCTTGACACACATGACCTCGTCTTCCTCTGATATGTAATTATGAGCTTATCACTCCTCCATAAAAACCATATTAATGTAAGTTCAACATAGTTTAGGAATATATATTGGTTGTAGGCTTGTAGCAATCCAACTGGAGGTTTTGTTTCATATTTGTGTTGATAAACATGACATTGCCTAACAAAATTCTGACATCTCTTTGGATTCCCTTTCAGTAGAACAAAGTTTGAAATCTTTTGAAATTGGTAGATCACTTGAGTGGCTTCCAGTGGGACTTTCATTGAACAATGCAATCAATCTGGACCTCAGTACGATGTCATAATCCATCAGCACTCTTCCTTTCCAACTGAGTACCCCATCTTGCCACTGTTAAGTAGCTGAATATAGTGTGCCACTGCTCCACTTAGTAAGCAGATCGTTGACCATTGCATCTTTCTCCCAGCTATCTTTGATTTTTGCCAACAAGTTAGTTTGCTCATTTGGTAACATTGATAAGAGTAGCTCGACACTAGTAATTTTGGTGAGCGCATCAGCTGCTACATTTTATTTTCCTTCTTATATTGATCTAAAAGTCATAGCCTAGTAGTTTGAAGCTAAGGTTGCTGAAATAGTGTGCTAATCCTTTGTTCTAGCAAATATTTAAGGCTTTTGTGATCAATGTTAATGATGAAAGGCCTCCCATTCAAGTAATGGTGCCAATATTTGATGGCCAAGACCACTGCTAGGAGCTGCATTTCATACACAAATGGAGCATGATGCTTTCGTGCAAGTGGCTTGCTTTCATAAGCTGAGGGATGACCCTCATCAAAATAACTCATTTTTCCTCTCCATACACATCTTTTTCCGCTACAAAGGGCTTAATATAGTTGGGCAATCTAAGAACTGGACAAATTGTCAGTGCCTTTTTCCACTAATTGAAATGATGCTTCAACCTCCTCAGTCCACTTAAAAGCATCTTTCCTAAGAAGGTCAGTCAATGGCTTGCTCGTAGTATATTGATGGATGAATTGTTTGTAGTAGCCAGCCAAGTCCAATAATCCTCTCAATTCTCTGAGGTGTAGGCCATTTAGCTACAACTTGATTTTCTTAGGGTCAGTAGCTACTTCATTTGTTGAAATAATATGCCAAATAGTCAATTTGTAAGGCCCCAAAAATGCAGTTGTTGTCCTTTGCTAAGAACTGATGTTGCCTATGTCTCAGACCAACTCTGAGATGTTTAAAGTGATCTCCAAATGAATGGCTGTCTACTAAACTGTCATAAAAAAAGACAGTGAACTTTAAGTCTGGTCTAAACACATCATTCATTAGACTTTGAAAACTTGATGTGGCATTTATTAGGCCAAAGGGCATTACCAAGGTTCAGACATTTGTAATTTATTAGAATACCTGTCAAAGCTCACAGTAACTTTTGTCATCCTAGTCTGTTGTAATTGTTAGAAATCTCCCATTGGATCTTCGCAAGCCTCCTCCCAAAACCTCTGAGTTAATGCCATGACATTCTCTCTAGCTCGACGACTCCACAATTAGTTGATGTTTAGGAAATATTTGATGTCACTCAGTCGCAACACCCTCTGTATGAACTGCAACAATCTTTACTTTCATGTTAGGAGGCGTTCATCTATATTGAAAATTTTCTGCTTCAAAAATCCAATTATGGACATCATTACTGTCAATTGTGTGAAAATTCACCTTACTAAAACAAGTAGGGGCTGTGTAATGGTGAATTTTTTCTTGACAACTAGGTTGCAACGTGGGATGATTCCTTCCCTCTGTTTGATTCCTTTTTGGAGATTGAGTTTTTATAGGCGTGTTTCAACTTAGCATGAGTTGTTATAACATTTCTTTTAACCCACTCATCTTCTTCCTCTTATCTAATATGTGATTCCTGCAACTTAGACTAAGTCTCCTGCATTTCCTTCATTTGATATAAAAAAGGATCCTCTGATCTCTTGAATTCTTGGGCCCTCATACTCTCTGCCATGATGAATCCTTTAAATAAATAAAATCTTTCACTCAACAATTTTCTACACCAAAACTGCCACTCTGATATGGAATATAGTGATGATTTTCCTAACTTCAGTGGCAGAGAATTTGAGAACTGAGAAGGAAGAGAACTAAAGACAGAAATTTTAGAAGTTGGTTATCGTTCAACTTTAATTTGTTTGGCACCCAGACATATATAGTCGGTTGAGGCATAACAAACACTAACAACCTCTAATGGTTCAAACAATTGCTCCAATATCAAGTGGCCATGTTGGCACACTAACAATTGTGTTCATTTAATAAAACGCTATAGTATTGTATGAGTATTGAGGCTTCAATGATTTTTTTGGTAGCTAAGTCCCCAACCAATTTAACTTGTATCCCAATCCTTTTAAAAACATAAAATGTTATTTAATATTATGACAATGAAAAGTTTTGACATAATGAAAGATACATTTTAATAGTTAAACAAATATTGTACTCGTGAGAATCAAGGTTTCTTGTTTGTTTGCAAGATGATGAATTAATTTGCGAGGAATAACTAAGAATCAAAAGTATGTAATTTCAACCTTTTGGATCACACATCTAGTGTTATTGTCACCATGAATGCATGTGGTCAAGGACTATTGTTTATATATTTTTAATGTTATCATTGAATATTTAATTGTTAAAGATGGTTCATAGTTAATTTTTGATTAATGTAGTTAGAAGTTGATCTATGATAAAATTATATATTTGAATGGCTAAAGCAAGAACTTTGAATTCATAGTCCTCTCTTTGTTGGTTACCACTAAAAGCTTGTAGAATTCAACTCATTTTTAAAGATATAGCCAACATCATAATCAACAAAATTAAGTTAAATCAATACGAGCTCTTTTATTAATGTGAAACATTGTATCAAAGCAATGAATATTAAACTATAAAGCTCTAATACTAGCAACCAAAAGATTTGCTTTCACTAGAATCTCTTGTTAGAAATTTATAGGTGTTAAAAGACCCAATTCCCTTGTCCTTTGGACATTGTAGCTTACTTTTTTCCTTTGATGAAAATTAGTGACTGTCAAATAATATCATTCTCTACAAGTATGTCTTTTTAGTGTACATTAATACTACTTTGCTGTTTTCTTATTTTTCATTTTTATTTTAGATAATATTTGAAAATATCCTCAACCGTAAGATACCTTGGCCCCGAGTGCCTCAAGAAATGAGTGTTGAAGCAAAGGACCTGATTGATAGGTAAGGAAGTTGTTAATCATATGTCTGATTATGTTAATAGAATTACTGTGAATGTGTTATATAAATTATCTTCGCTTTTTCTTTGCCCCACTCCCCTCTTGGATTGTATTTAATCATCTGAGGTATTTTTGTCACAAAATGGATGATAATTAATCAAGAGTTGCTAATATACTCAACATTCAGATTATTAACGGAAGATCCTCATCAAAGACTTGGCGGCAGGGGAGCATCAGAGGTTTCTTTCTAGTATCTAAAATTTGCTTTGTTCAATTTTAGGCATTTTTTGGGTTATTTTGGTTATAATATAATAACGAAAACATGAGTTTATGTGATCCAGGTCAAGGAGCATTCGTTCTTCAAAGATATCAACTGGGACACACTTGCCCGGCAAAAGGTATGAATTCCAGTTCCATTATAATTTATGCTTTCATGTGATCCATCAATGCATCTTTGTAGGTTGACCTACTTTTTCAATGTGTGTTTACTAGGCTGCGTTCATTCCCAGTTCAGAGAGTGCATTTGATACAAGTTACTTTACTAGTCGCTACTCATGGAACACTTCAGATGACCATGCTTATCCAGCTAGTGAATTTGAGGACTCAAGTGATGATGACAGCTTAAGTGGGAGCAGTAGTTGCCTAAGCAACCGCCATGATGAAGTGGTATTTCATTACAGAATGTTCATTGAATGTGATACAATACATTTCAGCTTACTTAAACCTTAACTTCCTAACAAATGATATATATACAGGGAGATGAATTTGGGGGACTTGCTGAGTTTGATTCTGGTTCATCTGTCAATTATTCCTTTAGTAATTTCTCATTCAAGGTACTTCTCTACCTTAGCAATTTAAGTCCATTCGTCTCCAAGTCAAATGCTGCAGTTGGGGTTGTGTGTAGAATTTTCTTCCCACGATTCTATTTTCATATTAACTACTTCAAATTTATTTGGTTCCAGAGGTACTCTTGAGCGTAATGAATAAAGTGACTGGCATTTACACGAAAAAATGAAGTTCATGATTAAAAAATGCTTATGTTGATGTGCTGCACTTAGGATTGAGTTAGCTGTTTCTCAATGGTCAAAAGTTTGTTGTAGTAGTAAAAATATTGATTATTCCAGATGTGACGTTATTGCTATTTTATTAAATTGGAAAGTTTTATATTTCCTTTGTTAAAAGTATTATGCAAGTGTCTGTTTTATATTTCCTTTGTTAAAAGTATTATGCAAGTGTCTTTCTCCTGGATACATTTCTTTCGCAAGCAAGTGGAAGACAATAGACTTTTGGATTCCTGCAATATGATTCGTGCAAGTTGCATTAATAATTGCTAACTTTGCACATCTTACTACTGTTACTATTATGGAATCTACAAGTTATTATCTTCTGGCGTGTGATACTCATTTTTGTCTGTCCTTGTGAATCTAGAACCTCTCACAGCTGGCATCAATCAACTATGATCTTCTCTCAAAGGGTTGGAAGGATGATCCACCTGCAAATCCTCGTTCATAACCCGTCCAGACCCAGAATGGAGACATTTGACATGAAATGGATTTGGTGCTCAAATGATGTTTGCTTTTAGTCCTTGTACATGTAATGAGATTTACATTCTTCCAAAACTTCTTAAGAGTAAGCGAATTTGTTTCTTTTGTAACCATTTTAAGGACTCACTTCATCTTTATGTTAATTTACTTGCAGAGTTAGAAGAAAACGTTGAAGACTGAAAATGCTTTGGGATCTCTGTTGTAATGCTATGTAATGGATCCACATGCACCCTTTTTCAAGCTTCTTCTTCTGCTTTTAGTTATTATGGTTGTTCACTTAGTTATCACTAGAGGATTGGAATTTGGAAGCAAACATTCTACTTGAGGCGAGGATTCGATGCATAATTCCTTTAAAAGTTTTGTAATTAATATTCACTTCATATTAATACTTTTTGCTTATATCTTAATTTGTACATTTACTTTCAAGTGCCACATTGATTTGTGGTTTTTTACTCGTGGTTGGTTATCATGAAGAAAGAAAGGACAAGAAACATAACGCTTTATTACTAGTATTGTCCCTTTCTCTATTTTTCATGCACAAACTTTATGTTAAGCCTCCTATTCGTATACAATATGAAAGGAGAGGAAATAACTAACAGTTGGCACAACTGTCATGTCTGCAGGCCAAAGGTCCTGTTTTTCTGTTAAAATGCTAGCAACATATGGAGTATTGAGGCGGCGGGTGGAAAAGTTTTCGTTCCCTCTCATTCCATATCATTTTGTCATTGAAATGGACAATGCCACTTTTCCTAAAATCGTTAGAGCAAAACACGAAGATCCTCTAAGTAGACAATTACTCCACTGGCAGATTCTCTCTCAGGAGTGTTGGGTATAATAAGAAGCATGTGTGAGTTAGGTTGGGCGTGGATAATTTGTCTGGTTGCGCGTGTGGAAGAGTTGGTCACCTCTCAAATGTGGTTTTTATTTGAAAGAATCAGCAGGAAAATGCCTATGTTGTAGTGTAATTTGATGGAATAAATCTTATTCCACTTGTAATGTATGTACAGAGGACTATTTATACCTCTCTATCTAAAATGCTATTGGTTGAGTCTCTTAGAATCAAGGAAAACATTCTAACTACCTGACAAGTGTAGTATGGGTGAAGAGGAAGAAAAGGCCAAAGCAGAAAAAGACAAAAGAAGAAAACGATAAGAGATTAAAACAATAGAACTGGTCCACTAGGTCTCCTGAAACGTCATGGTCCAACCCATTATTTTTGGGTCCTTTATCACCCGCCTTTCAAGTTGGAGGCTCGATCGACGACTTTAAACTTCTTTTTCTTCAAAAAAAAAAACGACTCCGAATTTGCTAACGAGACCCAAAAACACGCGTGCGGACAACGCCTTCGTGAATAAGTCCACAATTTGTTGCTTAGTGTTCACGTGCCGCAACTCA
>JANKYF010000007.1:22192445-22204060 GCA_029829435.1 Erythroxylum hondense
AAATTATTTTGAGCTGAAAATTTATTTGGAAAGTGTTATTATTATTTCGGAATTTTTTGTGAATTTTAAAATTTTCCAAAAATAGGTGACAAATGGATCCATTCTTGTGTGATAAGTGGACCAATACTATGGAGACATATGGATTGATTAATTGGTGACATATGTCAACATCTAAAGTGGATTAGTGGCAACATCTTGAGTTGGCAAATGTAAGACATGTCTTAGGACAAGTATTGTACTTGAATGGTGACACCTAACATGTTGATGTGCTTGAATGGTAACACCTAGCATAGTGATGAAGCAGATTCCAGCAGCAACGTTTCTGTAGTTTCTCTCATATATCTTCCACAAATTGCTTCAACCTTTCTCTATATTTTGGTCTTTGCCTTAGCTAGTTGGTACATGAAATTCACTCCTTAATCTCTCACAAAACAGCCAATAAAACTAGCTGAAAGCTACCTTCATCTTGCTGTCCAAAATCAACTTGTATTCATCCTAAGTTGGTGATGCATTTTGCTTGTATGGAGACTTGATTTAATCTAGAGTTTGAGCTGTAGTAAAAGCCTAACAAGTAAGTGACAATATGACCTTTATGATATGTATAGTAGTATGAGAGTTATGCCTGAATTGGAATGACATATGTGAGATATTGGTGAGAAGTGTGCTGGAATCTTATGAACTGGAAAATTTTCATTGAACACGTCTTAGTATTTTGATTATAACTTGATCTGTGTATTTCTAAATGAGTTGATTCTTGATTCAAATTAAACTAGAGACACATGTCTACAACTTTTCTGAAGAAACCGAATGTTAATTCTATCTCTAAGCATCTCAAAATCTGGCTGAAATTAGAGTTAGGAATTCTGTTACAGTTTAAAAACAGTTTGAACTCTTTTGGATATAACTTTCAGTATACTGACTCAAATTGTACAATTTTAGTGTTATTACAAACTGAAAACATAGTGGAACAATTATCTAGAAGAAAGTATTGCTGAAATACACCATTTCCCTTCTCATAAAGATCATGCAAAGTTATCCCAAAAAGGGGGTGTTAAGATGAAAATGTTGAGGTGTGCTGGAATTTGGTCACTGGAATGTTTTGAATATGCTTCGATATTTTAGTTATATTTTGATCTTTAGATTTTCAAATAAAATGATTCTTATTTTAAATTGAACTAGAGACATAATTCTACAACTTTTGTGAAGAAATCAAATTTTAATTATGTCTCTATGATATTGAAAATTGGCATGTAAGTGAGTTGTTGCTTAAGCTGAAGCACTGTCAGGAACAGAAATCATATCCTGTGATTATTGAATAAACTGTATTAATGTAGGTCGAACTAGGCTAAGTTGTCTTCACCAAAGTTGTAGCTTATTCTATTAGCTTTAATTTGGTATAAAGTTTGAAATTTTTGGATATCTGAGCTGAAAGATATGAGTTGTGAAAATAGAGGGTATGATTAGGTTCTAACTAAAAGTTCAAATGTGTACAGTCTGGGGTGTTTTGTGCATAACTCTTTTAATACTGATTCAAATTGGATTATTTTAGAGTCATTAGAAACTTGAGACACTGTAGAACAACTTTCCAGAGGAAATGTTGCCTAATTTTGTCATTTACCCTATTAGATTAACTATGCAAAATTGAGCCGAAATCATATTGGTAGAAAATCTGAAATGGTCACTTAAGTTATGAAATTTATTTCACATTGTTTTATTTTGGTCCAATTATTAGTACCAAATGTTATTAATGAGGGCTTTGATATCTGATCGGTTTGATGATGAAAATTACAATAAGATACCCAAAATTGTCATGAACAAGCATTCTACATATTCAGTATATATAAATGAATTCTTAATCATGCATAATAGTGATTTGTATATGTGTTAAATGTTATAAAGGAATGCATAGAACGACTACTTCTAGATATTGTCGGGACTTTAAGGCAATAAGCAGACGGGAGCAATTGTAAGTAATTTAGACTGTACATTTGGTGAGTAACCTAAGATGGTCTCACCTTGATTTGTTTTATTTATTAGTGAATTAAAATTGATATTTATGAATGTGTAGTGAATTGTGTACTGATTCTGGACATGAAGGTCCGAGGTATTGATTGATGAATGAGATATTGAAGTGCTATTTACCTTACTTTATTCTGCTTGTTGAATTTGATTCATGCTAATTGTGTTCTGAATTCGAGACAATGATTGTCCGAGGCGTTTGATGCATGTTTATAACATTGGAAGTGCTTTTTTATACGAATATCATTGACTACTTTCTTTGTACATGAAATGTCTGAAATGACATTGTTTTGTTTTAAAACTGTTGAGTCCTAGTTGTGGGTAAATAGGCATGCCTAAAAGGGTCTGCAGCTGCTTCTATGACACTTCAGTGTCTTCTTTTATTGACACTTCGGTGTCTTCTGTTAGTGACACATCGGTGTCGAGACTTCGATCTCTTCTGTGACACTTCGGTGTCGAGACTTCAGTCTCTTCTGTATAAGTCTAGTTACCCGCTTATGTAAATGGATTTAATAGTAATCTTAGTTTGTACTATGATATCTGTTTGATTTTGACATAAACTAAATTATGTTATGATTCTGAAGGGTTTATACTCTCTTGTGTTATGCGGTTCTGTTATTTATAAAAATCTGTTCTGAAATGTATTCTGTCTGACTTACTGTTAAAAAAAATCCTTGAATGCATGTTGATGTTGTTACATGATTCAGTATGACGAGTTGTCAGTTTATGTATAGATTAGTTTTTACTTACTAAGCTATATGCTTAGCATGATATATTTGCCCCGTGTAGATTCAGAGAGAAGAACTTAAGGAATGGAACAAGTCAACCGCAATGGCCAATGAAGTTTGAGTGTTGGTTTGAAAATAATGTAAATTTTTGGTTTGACTTTTGGGCTTGTATCTGATATGTATATGTGAATTTTTTTGTAAGTTTGTAACAATGATACTTCAATTTGGTTTGGATTTTTCAGCGAGTTTGTGTTAAGTACTATGTAATTTAATATATGTTTGTCGAGATTGTTTACTGGAAGTTTTCGTATGCGTTGGTTTGGTATACTGTTTTGTGTGGCATTCATACATCCTTCCAGGGGATATGTGGGTGTTACAATCTCTTCTCCACTTATTTGGCTGGATTTTATTTTGAGTCCGGCCACTCCCTTTTGATCTCATCCTCTGACAACTCAGTGAGTTTTACACAGCTAGACTCACTATGGCCTATAATGCCACACAGAAAACAGATAAGAGCTATCCTTTCACAACTAAAAGAAACATCAAAGAAATCACCATCCTCCTTGCGGATCTTCTTAGTTCTCATAAGCGGCTCAGTGATGTTTAGTCGAACTCTAATACGCATGTAGTTAACAAAAGAATGACATTTGTTACCCATATCATACTCTAGAAAGGTGCCCATAATATTGCCCAAAGTGATCGCTAAGGATTCCGAAGCAAAACCAGGGGGAGATCGTGAACTCTAACCCAAAAATCAGCAAACCGAAAATCCACATCTTCTGGATTCTCACCCTCACTCATTTGGTGGACCAAAAGAATGCAGTTGTTAAAGCTCCATGGCCCTCTTGCCATCATTTTCCAAAGGTCAACAATATGAAAGAACTGGAACAGATAAAGCCCCTCCCCTCCAAAAGGTTTGATAGAGCAACCTTTAATAAGGCACCATAGATTGAGAAGGGTCCTTTCCATGGCATCAAAGTTAATATTCCTTTCTCCTAGAAATCTACCTAACAGACTCAAGGTGAAATCGAGATGACTTCCTTCTATCTCTGAAGCCTTAATCACAAGTTCTGTATCTTCTTTATCACGAATAGATAAACGTTGAAAATCAGGCTCCATGACTAACAGAATGAACACAAAACAAAAGGGAAAATAAAGAGAGCTGATTAGCAGTACAAAAATATGCACAAAGGCATGACTAAACTTGCACCCCTAGAGAGAGAACGGGCAAGACACCGTAGCTTTCACAATAATAACTTCTTAAGTAGCAATCTTTCTTATAGATGTGACTCACATAATCATCAACATTCTTCTTTTAAAGTTAATATATGCAATTGTATGC
Organism: Erythroxylum hondense; assembly: GCA_029829435.1. NCBI lineage: Eukaryota > Viridiplantae > Streptophyta > Magnoliopsida > Malpighiales > Erythroxylaceae > Erythroxylum > Erythroxylum hondense. The sequence continues at coordinate 22,196,535 of JANKYF010000007.1, forward strand.
TTGCAAAGACTTCCTGTTAGTGACCAAAATTAAAAAATAAAAATAAAAATATATAGATTACAAAGCATTGAACTCCTAAGTGATTGCTTTTTAATATGGCCATTATATCTTGGAATTTTATTTACGAAAAATGGGACATTCCTTACATCTTGATAAGTTGTTATTAGTTATGACGACAACAACATTGACCAGCAAGAAAAAGAAGCAAGTTTGACAAGTTTTAAGTTTTAATCATAATTTGAATTGGATCTCAATTTTATGTTTCATGAGATGTTTGATATATTTATAAGTGTATGGAAATAGGAAATTGAAGAAAGAAGAAGAATTTAGATGAAAACGAGACACAAAACAAAGCACAAAAGAGATGCACGGATGTGCATCATCCCGTGCACGTCTCTTAGATTGTGCAAATTTTGCAATTTTCAGTAGCTTGGGTGATACACGGTTTTGATGTACAACAGTGAGTCAGACTGTGTATTTCCCCGACAACAATTCCAACGAATTTCAACTTTTCCAAAAAGTTTGTTCGATCTTTTGATACTTTAGGGTTATTTTTGAAACCAAATTAAGAGGGTAAATCTTAGAAACAACCTTAGGACTCGAAACTATTATTTAAATATTTTTTAAAATTTTTATTTAATAATATATTTTTAATTAAACTTTAAATTATTCAATGGATAAAAATAATCTTTTTAAATTAGGGACGTCAAATGTGGGCAGGACAGGCCTGTCAGTTATTTAAAAAATGATATCATTTTTGACTTTTTTTTAAAAAAATGGTGAGTCAATTTGGCTCGCCACATCGAGTCATAAGCCGACCTATCCCGCCACTCCGAGTCAAGGGCCACCTTGGCCCTCACCTGACCCAACTCGGCTCAACCCATTTACAAGTCTAATTTAAATGGTATTTTAAAATTTTAATTTTATTCAATATATTATATGAGCTTAATTCTAGTTTTACCTTTTTAAACCTCGCCTCAATTTGCACATCTTTAATTCTTTCAGCATCATCTTGAATTTTTATAGTTAAAAGATCAGATTATTGTTCTATATATAAACACTATTTTTCTAATTCCTTGGATAATGTGTTAAATTTACATTAGAAAATACTATGAAATAAGGTAATTGAAGTATTAACAAAAATAGTACACAAGAAGATCAAAAGTCTCCTCTTCAATATTACAAACAGATTGTGGACAGGTTCCAAATCTGTAAACTGAAATTTGCATAACTTGTTGAAACATAGAAGAGAATTGAGCACACATTCCAATTTACGAAAATTCCACCCAATCAGGGCGGGGAAATGACAATGGGAAAGAAGAACATTTCTTGGAGAATGGAACCCTATACACACCAAATAAAGGGGCCAGGCCAGGATGTAGAAAGAATACCAACCCTAAACTAGCCTCGAGCCACCGGCTCACTCTTGCAGACAGGGCAAGTATTTTTCTGCTCAAGCCATTGTTTTATACACTGTATGTGGTAACTATGTCCACAATCCAGCTTCCCCAACTCATCATCTGCTTCATATTCCTCCTGTTTACAGACATGAAGAATCAACAAATGATTAGATGTACACAAAGTTGAAGAAAAAGTTAGCAGATTGCTTCCTACCTGACAAACACTGCACTTCTTCTCCACAATCGTCGGCAAATGGGATGGCCGGTTGTTCAGAATTGAAAGCTTAATTTTCCTGATGCTACGGGTTATTTCATCTTCCTTAAGTCCAGTACATACATAACCAATTTTATCACCTAGCTCGAGTAGTTCCTGTTTGGAAAATGAGAACGAAAAAGTTCATATGATGTTAGCCGTCTGGAGTGAGGCAGCACATCAAAGAAAGCCAAGAACAAACAAGTGCTGGGGATCTGCTTCACATCCCTCAGAACAGAGTCCTATCCACCGGATCAATCACAAACTGCTATTTTGCACCTGGTAGTCAAAAGCCCCCTATCCTCCTCCAACCAGCACAATCAAAACAAAAGTGGAAATCTGCAGTTATAATGGGCAAAAGCACACCTCATATGACATGTCGTCGATGTCAAGTCTCCAGTCACTAAATTGATCCAACCTTCCTCCCGTCATGAAACTATTTTGAAGCATCAATACCTGCACTAAGCCAGTATCAGTTACAACGATTTAACAACCTTGATAATATATAGAAGTAGGTAAACAACACAAAATGACCAAGGAAATCTTTCATGATCCTTCGAATTGCATGCCATTTAAGCCAGACAATTTAACATACAAATATTCAAGATTCTTTCCACAAGGACCACAATAAAGTAAAACAGTATTCTGTTCTTCCTCCGTGAGACTATGAATTTTGAATCCACATGTCAAACCAACATATGTTATTTATCTGAAACCAAGTGACGTTAGCATATACGATACCCGTAACAGAGGACATTCAAACCTCAAATGTTAAAAGGGCAGCAAAATATTACTCTGATGATTCTTCAAAAGTCAACATAAGTCTTAATCAGCCAACATTTGTAGTCCAATATATGGACATTCAAATTCCTTGAGAAACCATCAAACTAGTGCATGCAGTAAGAGAATGATCATGTAACTTTGTTAATCTGCCCAAATATTGAGCGACGCTTCTTCAAATGCTTAATCTAGGAAACAGATCTACTATGAATCAGGTCTTGAACTTGTGTAAAACTAAAGGCCAGACAAAACTACTGAGAAACATGCATTTAAAAGAATTTGCAAGAGTAAGTTAAAAGGATAGTAAAAGGAACTTTCTCACTACACTCCTGCTCCTAGTTATAATCTACATCTGAAATAGATCCTGGAAATTACATCACAAAGCTACTTTTTAACTTTGGCAAGGCCATTCCATGTGAACATCACCCAATTGTTCCCACATCCTCCAGATGAACTATCCTGGATAACATAAGACTTCCTAAACAGAAGTTCTAATGGAGATTCTCATTCTTACACAGAATAAAGAAAAAAAGCATGATCAAGTTGTGAGCATGACAAGAACTTGCAAAGTGTCAGGAGTAAGGACAAGTTATAGGAAAATTTTAGAAAGGAAAAAGAAAGTAGAGAGACATCAAATCTTATACTACGAAACCAGTACATTCCCGTCCATAATTCTAAAAACCAGGAAAATTTTCAATTATAACTAATCTATAAGCTAATGCTCTCTGATATTTATGTCTATAATTTAGTTCTTAACATCATGCTCAGAACTGCAAGAACCAATTTTAGAAGAATAAAGCTTAAAATCTATTGAAAAATTATGTCCACCAAAACAAAAAAGTAATAAATAAAGCAATAATCAACCCTCTGTCCATATAAAATGAATAATATAACTTATAAACAATTGTAGGTAGTCACATAACTGATAAAAACACAGGTAAATCTTCAGCTAAAGTGAATACTATACTCAAAACAGCAAGCAAATAGGGACATGTTGGATGAGGAGGGCAATCTACATTTACAGAAGGAACCCGCAATTCAATTGAACCCATCTGATACAAGAATGCAGGATCCTATGATTGGCAATAAGAACAGAACGTAAAGTTGTGCTTGCGCAACATACATAACTGTTCACAACACTAAAATTTAAATTCTGAAACAATTTACACACCTCAGCTAGACCATCAGGAGAAGTATGCCGATAGTGACGATAATACCTCGCACCAAAAACTTCAGGTTCAGGTTGAAAAGGTTCAAGAACAGGATCCATGTCCAAAAATGCTAGTGTATCAGGATTTACTGCTGCTCTCCTCGGTAAACAAGAACGCTGTCAAGATAATGCAACAGAATAAACCCACACAAAGCAACATGAAGTACAAAGGAAATGTTGAATAACTGGGAATATGAAATGAAAAGCAGACAAACAAGCGTTTAACTCTTTTAAAGCAAGGCTACAACTCTAAAACATAAAGAGCAACAAGAGTCTTATCCGTACTTATAATCAAGGTGAAGATTTCGTTCTTGCCTAACTCAAAAACTGAAGTACCTATGGGAAACTCCGTGCAGTTAACTCCTAAATACACCTATACATATAAGTAGGCCCACAACTTTGCCAAAACTCCAGTGACCAATGTACATTAGACGTACACACATAAGGACATCATTAAATATTATACCTAGAAATAAAAACTAAGAAACTTATTTTTACAAGACATGTAGCTTCTGGGACGGCTGAAAGACCACAAGCAAAGCAAGAGAAAGCACACAAGAAACCAGTAAGACGTCATTAGAATAAACATATGAGCAACCCTACCATATAAACATCTCTGAAAAAACAGAAACATAGGTGGCAGCTTACATATGCACGCCCCACATGCACACTCATGGATTCTGCAATTAATTTTGGTTTGTTTGAAGAAATTGAATTGAAGGATTTCTCTTTTCTTAGGGTTCTTGAAATTCTTTAAACCTAGATATTTCTGAGGAATATTTACGCTTGAAGAAGAATGCCACTTAACTGAAGATATTTGCTTCAATATGTGATAATAAATTTTGAACATATATATGTAGTGAGTCCAGTAAAAGTCACACACAAAAAAGAAAGAAAACATAGATTTTGACTTGGAATTTCAGGAGGTATGAATGCAATCCACATATCATGTCTGAATGTCTTAAGACGAGAGATGATCGTATATTTCCAATCGTAACATGAAATATGTTTCTGGACGGGCATGAGATCATACTTATAGAAGAAATCATGAAACCATGAACCATGATTGGAAATCGTGAAGCAGTTCTTCGTTAATAATCAGTCAACTGGAAAGTTCTTGACAGAAATTTAAATGGAATATACTAGCGACCCAGACGAAATTTCTGAAATGACCAAAGAATAGCGAAATCAGAAAAATGTGCAGTCATCATTAACGTATTAGCAGAAAGGTTGACGTAAAAACTCCAGCTTGAAAGCCAGAAATGCCTCAAAATCCCAACCGACAAATTTATAACCTCACCAACTCGAGAAAATAAGGATCTTTGAAGAAAAAGAAGACAAAAGCCTCACTGATATTTTTGTTCCAAATGAAGAAGCAGTGTACTTATGAGAAGCCGCAAAACAAATAGAAAATTCCTTAGACATACAAGTGCATTATTTGTCCTCAACAAAAATGGGGAAAAAGATGAAGTTAATAAGGAAAAAAGGCAGACAGGAGAGTCGACGGATAAAAGTACCTCCCTCTCTCTTTCTCTCTCCCTCTGAATCATTTTGTCCCCATCAATCTTGCTTCTTCCATGCACATTCCTTCTTGCAACAACACAATCTACAGACCCAACAACAGCATCTGCTGACAACCCGATTCCAGGTCCACACCACACATCTTGAATTACCATACAACTACCTCCACTGACGCTCCCGATACTGTCCCCACTATTCCCATCACCGACAACAGATTGATGGTGGTTTCGTTTGTTATTGTCATCTTTCCTTCTCTTCTGTCGTTGTGGGTTCTTTTTCTTCTTGACCCTCTTCCTTTCCCAGGCCGCCGACGATCGAATCACCGCCGGAACCGACACCTGCTGGGCCGCCGCCGTGCATCCAAGGGCTCTAAAGCTTGGAGCTTTCTTCTTGTTTGTGGGGTCACGGACGTTGGTTGAAAAAGGGGAGAGAAAAAGAGAGGAAAGAGTGGATTTGGAGGTGCGAGAGAAAAGTGGGTTTGGATGGGTTTCGGATGAAATGGCTAGTTCTTGCTGGAATTGGTTTCTGGGTTTTCTTGGGTTGATGTGCTCTGTAAAAACTGGCATGATCTTGTTAGATAGAGAGATGATAAAATGGGGAATGGGAATGTAGTGATTTGTAATTAAGAGACAGAGAGTGTGAGGGTGGAAGCACGGGGTTTTGCCTTGTTGGTTTAACTTTGAAGGGAGTTTGCTCTTCGGTAGGTGGGCAATGGCTGATGGCAATGGTTTGGAAGCATATCACAAACAAAACGCCCCTGTCCCTTCCCTCCCGTTTATATATCTATAATAATCTTTTCATTTTTCAATGGCTTTGTTTTTGTTTTCCTTATAATCCAAAGAAGGAAAAACACTTATAAATGATACATGTCTGAGCCAGAGCCAATTCAATGATTCACTGGGATGGAGATGGGAAACAGTAGTCTTAAAACCAGGGCTTCAGGTTCAGCCTAACACAGCTGCAATGTAATCATGTCATGGTTTTGGTTTGGTAGGGTAGGGTCCTAAGTTTGGTAATTTATGCTCTTTCCCCACTCCACATTTAATTTTATCTAACACAAATTATGATTACACTTGGTAGACTCGTACAACCAATATAAGAAGACGTATATGTCTTACTGATATACATATCAAGTGTTTTGTTTTCTGCAACCACATTGTGATTAAATATACATAAGACCTCCTGCCCTCATCTTTTGGAGTCCAGATCTTCTGTTCAGTTTTATGATGTCTTATTGTGTTTAGTGAATTTCAATCATTTATTTATGTAGGTCTCATATGGATCCTGCATAAATAAATACGGATCCCGCAGAAATAAATTACTGAGATTCACTGAATACAATAAGACACCATAAAATTAGACAGAAGATCTTGTCCCACCTTTTGTATGTATTTTCTTCTGTCTTCTTACACTAAACATGCATAATTTCACTCAGGAAATTGTATTACCTATTAGGAATGTTTTGAGAGTAACTTGTTTGTCAATTCTTCATCTTGTGAGTTGCTATTAGTGATCATTCTCCTTTGGGTAATGATGTATCAAAGAGGCATTCATTGTGTTAAGCTCTGCAACGATGTCCTATTCCATTGCCTCCAAAGAAACGTAAGAAGTTCACCAATCCCGTCCTTATGAACTGGATTTCAAGTTTTATTTTGTGTTTAAGTGTCATTTATCATGCCTCCATGCCATAATTAAGTTTCTTTATCCTCCATCTCACTTTGTAAAGGTTGCTTGTTAAAAAGATTTCATTTGATCGTGACTAATTATTTGATATCATGTCATTTGTTTTAGATTTAACTTTGTGCTTAAATGTTAAAACTAATATTTGTTTTATTTGAAGAGATAAAAAGTTGAGATTGCATCAAATTAAGGCTCTATTGATGGTAATGATAAATTTTGGATAAAGTGAGATTGATAAAATGAATAAGACTGATCATTTAAAGAGTTGAAATTCGACTGGAAGACTTAGCTTTATCTTTATAACGAGAGAGTTAGATTTTGAATTCATTCTTTACAAAGTTAGAGTTAGATTAGAATCAAATTAGAAAATCCTTAAAAAAGGACTTTTCTCACAACAAAAAAGGGGGTTCTCGATTTTTACATTTTTTTGTGTGACTAAGCTCGTCGGTCTGATTCAAGGTGGATTCAATACTCTAATTGTAAACTTGTAAGGTTTTGTGTTTCAAACTTTTATTCATGTTTTAATTAAGTATTTCTTGTTTTAAGTTCTCATATTTTTTGAATGATTGATATTCGATTAATCTGACAATTTAGTTTAATATTAATTATTCAATCGCGATTTAGGAATTTAGTGATCCGTAATTGTCATGAAGGATAGATACAAGTAGTAGATAGTTAATTT
>JANKYF010000007.1:22208644-22227548 GCA_029829435.1 Erythroxylum hondense
GCCCGCTGAGCATGACAGCATGGAGCATATTTCATGTATTTTGGATTTTGAGTTATTTGTATTATGCATGACTGAGTTTACTTGCTGAATTTCACTTTGAGACTATTATGGCATGTAGCCCCGGGTTTTGGGGTATTTAATTCGTGTGTATGATGTTGCGTATGAACTGCATGTGCAAATCGATTTTTGTGCGAATGTTGGGATCGGGTCCGACGGTTCGGGTAGCCCGTCGTGGGCGCAGCCTGAGGGGCCGCCTCGGGATTAGGGTTCCGGGACTCGGGCCCAACACTTCCTCTCCCTCTTTTGGTGTTCTTCATCCTTCAACAGTGCAGCGGACTAATTAGCTTCTGAAATTTCTCCTCAAGGGCCTCTCAAAGGCCTAGATAATGGACAACAAGGGGGGTTATTCCCCCTCTAATCTGTCCTTGGAAGAATTTCCAGTCCTTTCATTTTATCTGAGAGCAAAGAAAATAAGGGGTATCTTAAATGCATCTGCTACATTGGAAAATTCTTTTGCTGGTCATAAGAAAAATGGAGGAGCCTAGAGATCTAAATTGAAGCTTTAATGTAACTAGGGGTAGCTTAATCATTTTCAAAATGATATGAAGGAAGGAATCCTTACTCCTCCTGTGGATCTCTTTAAAGTTGGTGCCAATGTCTCGTCATTTGCTTTGATCAAAATTTTGGAACAAGTGACTTGCCTTCCCAGCAAGTTATGCCGAGGGATGGTGGCTCTTTTTCATTTAAATTTACTAATTAGAGCAATCTAAAAGATATCATCAAAAAAAGTCCATAGCATATCAGCAACCACTCTAGGTTAATCCAAAGATGGAGGCCAAGTACTAAATTTCATTATAGAGATATCAATGATTTTCCTTTGTGGTTTAGTTCCATAATGTGTCCCTTGAATTCTAGACAATAGAAGGCTTAAGTTTCCTAGCTAACTCACTAGGTAAGCCCCTATGTATGGATGCTCAAATTACATATATGGAATTAATATGCTTTGCTAAACTTTGCATTAAGGTGAAAAGAAGTACTACTCTTCTAGATCAGTTGCCAATCATGAAGTTAGGTGATGATGTTGAGTTTAAAAAATTTGTTGTGCCTCTTTCCCACCCATAGAAACCTAATCTAGTGAAGAAAAGTTGGCAACCAACTGGGATTGTTTTAAAAACTGGGAGTCATAATGAACTTATGGGGATCATATCTATTGAGAACTCTAAGAGTGACTTAGCTGAAGAAGTTATGGAGAATTTTGAAAATGCTAACAACTTAGAAGTGCAAAAGGATATTAGAGATAGTAAACTTACTGTTGTGATGACTACACCTGTTGGCCCCCATATTTTTTTTCTCAAGTTAAGCATGATTTAAATGAATTTTGAGGTTCTGATGGATTTACTTTTTTTGGAGTTATTATTATGGTAATATTAGCAAGATTATGTGACATTGGTAAATTGAATTAAAGTGTTAAGGTAGTAAGATTTCATTAACGGCATTTTTGGAAGATCACTTAAGGATGAAAGAACCTAAGCTTATAAGGAAGGGCAAATTGGACATTTCTCATTCATTAATAGCAAAATTGAAATAAAAAGTGTTGTCTTGCTTTTAAGGAAGAGGCAAAAATGAAATTGGGAAAAAGAAACAAAAAGAAGAGAGAAAGAAAACAGTTCGGTGGAGAAGAGAGGAAAGAAAGAAGAAAAAGTTAGGTTTTGATTTTTCTTAGTCTTAAAGAGTGACTTTGAAGTTGCTCAAGAAGGGAAAAAGGAAGAGGAAGATTAGAGCCTTCTTTTGATCAAAGAAACTCTTAATTTGGTGAAGATTCAAGGTAAGTTAGATTTTAATCTTTGGATGTTTGAAAGGGTTTTGATTCATATAGCTTAAGAAACGTATGGGTTTAAGGATTCTAGGATCAATTTTAGTGAATATGTCTTATGGGTTCTCCAATTTAAATCCCTATTGATATGAGAATTTTGTCTTTGATTAAAGGAAATCAAAGGAGGCAAGAAGAGTAAGAGGAGAGACTTTTTTTTTGAGAAAAGTTTCAAGCAAGGAAATCAAGGTGGGTATATATTTATAATAGAATAAATAAGCCAATAAATTTTTTCTTTGAATCAAGGAGGTTTAATTTTTTTAAATTGCATCATAAATGTTGCATTTGGTGCTTCTTGAATGAATTGAGAATTTGTTATATGTTTGATTTGTGAATTGGGTTGATGATAAGACTTTCAAAATGATTCTTTTGAAAAGATACATGTTTATGAAATTATGTTTTCGAAAATAGTTTTCAAAATATCTCATGTTCATGAAAGAAAAAGTTTTCAAGAATGTGCCATTTGGGTAAATGGTTTCCCATTTATGAATTACATGTTATATGGGTTTGGTGTAATCCATTCAAGAATGTCACCTGGACATTGACCAAGTTAAAGGCTTCTCTTGCCTGTCCACTAGTGGCACAGAGCTCCTTTATGGACTCCCTTAAGTTTATGCCAATGCAAAAACTACTATGTGGGATTGCGATAGTGCCTTAAGTTTACAACTACACAGGACCATTATGTGGAAATGTGTCATTCGTCATGTTTATGGATTTACCGAAACCATTTTGATGTGCTTATGTGCTTATGAGATGTTGACAAGTTTGATGCATTCATGATTTAAAATTGGTGAATTTCGGTTATGAAATTGAGAATGATACTTTGATGAATTTAATAAGAGCTTTGTATTAGCAAAAGAACATTTCAAAAGTTTTGCTTATTTTTCTTTTATAAATTGTTACCCACGAGCTCTCAAGCTCACCTCCTTTCATTCCCATCTCCAGGTGATGAGAAAGAGATCGGGTGAAAGAGAGTCAAGGCATTTGTTCGATTATGGAAATTTTTGGACAATGGAGTTGGAAGATATGATCATTAGAAGTTTATGTACTGTTTAGGATGGAACTTTCGGGACAGCTACTTTGATTGAAATTTTGACCTTTATAGAGGCAGAAATTGTTTTTAGGTTCTTAAGGAAGTTGTAAAGCTTTCTTTTAACTTTCCATTGATATAAATTTTGTAAAATTTGGAATTCTAGATCAAAAGTTATGAAGTTTAGAAGTTAGGATGTCGGAAGAGAAATAGCAGGAGGACAAGCGCGAAACCCGCAGGTTTCCCCCTCCAGTTGAACATGTTTCACTCTTTTGACTATAACTTTTTCGTCCGACCTCCAAATGACTTGATTTTTGAAGCTTTGGATTCGTAAAAAATTTATCTACATATATAAAATTTTTTATAGCTTTTGGAATTGATTAGAAAAATATTGATTGAATCAAATTAAGGAGATCGGTTGAACGAATATGAGTTGGATGTTTTTCACTGAACATGCTGCAGTAGTTTAGTGATATCTTGAACTGTAGAGCTCCAAATGAGATTATTCTTATTTCTAAATAAACTAGACACATATAGATATAGATAGTATGAAGAGAGTGAATTTTGATTCGGCCTCTAAGACTTCCAATATCTGGAAGGAAGTTGAGCGTAGTGTACAGTTTCAGTTTAGTAGAAGCCCGGAAATGTTTGGGCTATAACTTTCAGATTTTTGCTCTAAATTGCATGATTTTAGTTTCATTAGAAACTTAATACAATGGGAAACAAATGTTATAAAGTAGTCAAATTGAAATTCTAGTTGGAAGTTTCCCAAAATCTGTTCAGAAATAGGAGAAATGAGTTCATTTTTTATGATTGACTTGTGTGGGCATGCCACCTATATGGGATGATGGCTAATGAGGGTTCATTGGAACAACCCTACAAGATAATACACACGTGCAAGTCTTATGATTTTCTGAGCAAGAGTTGGGCTCCAAAAACGGGGTCCAACAACACCTAAGAATATGAATTCTTTTTCCCTAATAGGAATGGAGAACATCAAATAGGAAATGTTGAGTGTGGTAGAAACTGAGAATATTGTCATTATTAATCCTATTGCAACTATGACTGGTGACTTAGTAGTGAGTGAATATGACAGTAAGGTAGCATCCTCAGTTATCCAAGAAATCTATGATAAAGCACCATAAGTGAGTCCAAAGCAGGGAGAATATTCTCAACACAGGGAGAGGGTAGTTTTCTCAATTATGCAAGAATCTCATATTATCGAAACAATGGTGATTCCATTGGCATATAGAAGTTGTTCTGAGCAGGATTAAAATATCAGATATTGATGAAGTTTCTCCAGTTGTTCAAATTATACAGCATAGTGAAGAAGTGGTGAAACTAAATGTGGAATATGATAGCTCAAAATAGGCAGATGTTATATCTATTGACAAATTAGTAGTAAATTCTGATATACTTAAAGCATGCATTGAAATACAAGAACCACTCATGGAAATACCAGCGAATTCAATTGAATAGCTATACAATCTTAAACAGGGGGCCAAAGTCGCTTACTCAGTAATACAGACAGCACAGAAGATTGAATCAACAGTGGCTTTAATAGTGTAGGAAGACAATTTTGATTTGGCGAAACCTTCAGTCCCCTTTGTTAAAGTTCCTTCAAAAATTCAGAAGCATAATGAGGGTTTGGAGAAAAAAAGTGAGAATATGATGGCATAACAATACAGATAGAAGCCAAATTTGTTGATTTATCAGTAGTACATTTTAATAAATCGAAAAGAAGATCTTTAAGGAAAAGTACTAGGAACAAGTTCATTGGGTATCTTCCCCTAATGACACTAGTTTGGAACGTTAAAGGTTTAAAAGACCCTCTTAAAAAAAGCAATGGTTAATGAGAGTGTTTTGGGAAAAAAGCCATTATTAGTAGGGTTTTTCGAAACTAAAACAAAACTCTCTCAAATGTCAACAATTTCAAACTTTTTGGGAGCAGATTGGTAGGCTTTCGAATCATTCCTCTCATTACATGAGAAGGATCCTTTGCTTCCAACAAAGTCTCAGTCCAGGTAGTAGCAGAAGCTGAGCAATTCATCCATTTAAGATGCAAGCTAATTGGGGCCTCCTTTAATTTTGATCTTTCACTAATTTATGCTTCCAGTTTTTAATTTCAAAGAGCCTCTCTAAGGAACAAATTGCAATCTATTACAACTATTAGTACCAAACCTTAGCTATTAATTGGAGATTACAATTGTATTATTACTTATCAAGAAGTTGAAGGAAGATGGGGGTTTCATACAATAACAGGATGTGAGCTAGCAGAATTTTTTTTAAGGATAAAGTTAATGATTTGAGATTTAAGGGGAGGCTATTTACCTGGTCTAACAAACAAAATGGCAGAATGTTTATAAGGAAAAATTTTGATAGAGCTTTGGTTAACCTATATTGGTTGGCTCAATATCCTCTCAAAGATTTCTCTAATGTTAATACTAGGTAGATTAAGATCACTCAACAGTTGCTTAGTAAGGCTTAAAAGGCTTGCTATCAATTCCCTCATGATAATCATTTGAAACGATCCAAATGTGCAAGATTAAAGGTTCATCAGGATGCTTTGAATTTGCATAATTATATTTTAAAGTAGAAAGCTCTTATAAATTGGGTAAGAGATGGTGACTCGAATACCAAATTCTTCTTTGCTTCCTTACTTGGAAGAAGGAACGAGAATACAAGTATAGAACTAAAAGACTCTTTGGGAAACTCTTTCTCTGATCATGAAACTTTATCAAGGCTCATAAAGGAATTCTTCTTACAGCTCATGGGCATTGAAAACAATTCTTATGATTCTCACAATATTAGATAACTCTTTGATAATCCTTTATCTTAGGATATCAAAGAATATTTGTGAGATCCCACATTGATTGGAGAGGAGAATGAAGTACACCTAATAAGGGTACATATACCTCTTCCCCACAGACGTGTTTTCCTGGGTATGAGAAGAGCGAAACTGTGAGGGTCTTGGCCTGATGGGCAACCTAAAGCAGACAATATCTGTGAGTGGATAGTTTGGGCTGTTATAATTGGTATCAGAGCTAGTTCCCAACCCGTTGTGCCAGCAAGGACGCTAGGCCTTAAGGGGGTGGATTATGAGATCTCATATCGACTGGAGAGGAGAACGAAGTATGCCTTATAAGGGTACAGATACATCTTTCCTATAAACATGTTTGCCTGGGTACAAGAAGAGTAAAACTGTAAGGGCCTTAGCCTGGTTGGGCAACCTAAAACGGACAATATTTGTGGGCAGATGGTTTAGGCTATTACAAATGGTATCAGAGCCGGTTCTTAACTCGTTGTGCCAGCTAGGATGTTGGGCCTAAAGGAGGTAGATTGTGAGATCCCACATCAGTTGGAGAGGAGAACGAAGTACACCTTATAAGGGTACATTTACCTCTTCCCTACAGATGCATTTTCTTAGGTACCGAAAGAACAAAGTCGTGAGGGTCTTGGCTTGATGGGCAACTTAAAGCGGACAATATCTGTGGGAAGATGGTCTAGGCTGTTACAAATGGTATCAAAACCGTTTCCAACCCATTATGCTAGCGAGGACGCTGGGTCCTAAGGGGGTGGATTGTGAGATCTTACATCTGTTAGAGAGGAGAATGAAGTACACCTTATAAGGGTACGAATACCTCTTCCCTACAGATGCGTTTTCTCAGGTATGGGAAGAGCAAAACCGTAAGAGCCTTGGCCCAATGGGCAATCCAAAGCGATTTCTTACACCCCTCTAAAGCTCCAGGCCCAAAAAGGTTCGTTATTGGATTTTTTCAAAAAACTTGGGAGATCACTAGTAATTCATCTACAAAAGCTATCTTAGAATGCTTATCTACTTGTAAAATTCTGAAGGAGATAAATCAAACTTATATTTATCTAATTCCTAGAAAGTTGAATCTTAATTATTTGACAGACTACATATCCATCTTATGTTGTAATACAGTTTACAAGGTAATTGCTAAACTCGCTAAAAAATTGAAGACTACCTTAACAATAGTGTTAAGCCCAACTTAGAGTGCATTCATACAAGGAAGATCTATATGAGATAACATCCTTCTAATGTAAGAGACTTTGAAAGATTATAATTTTGGGAGAAACATTAAAAGTTGTTGTTGGAAGATTGAATTCTTTAAGGCTTTTGATACTACTAATTGGCACTTCATTCAAATTTGCTTGGAAGCCCTTGAATACCCAACAATATTCATCAAATGGATTCTAATTTGCATAAAAACTACCTCAAATAGTATTATTGTAAATGGGATTCCTAACAATCCAGTAAATTGTGTTAGAGGAATTAGATCCCCCTCCCCCCTTTTGGATTTTTTTCAAAAAACTTGCGAGATCCCTAGTAATTCATCTACAAAAGCTATCTTAGAATGCTTATCTACTTATAAAATGCTGAAGGAGATAAATCAAAATTATATTTATTTGATTCCTAAAAAGTTGAATCTTAATTATTTGACAAACTACTTATCCATCTCATGTTGTTATATAGTTTACAAGGTGATTGCTAAACTCCTTGCTAAAAAACTGAAGACTGCCTTAACAATAGTGGTAAGCCCAACTTAGAGTGCATTCATACAAGGAAGATCTATATGAGATAACATCCTTTTAATGTAAGAGATTTTGAAAGATTATAATTCTAGGAGAAACATTAAAAGTTGTTGCTGGAAGATTGACTTCTTTAAGGCTTTTGATACTACTAATTGGCAATTCATTCAAATTTGCTTGTAACCCCTTGAATACCCAATAATAATCATAAAATGGATTCTAATTTGCATAAAAATGCCTCAATTAGTATTCTTGTTAATGGGATTCCTAACAACCCAGTAAATTGTGTTAGAGGAATTAGACACCCCCCTTTTCCCCTATCTATTAACTCTTGTTATGAAAGGTCTCTCTCATCTTATCAATAAGTTCATTATCTCTAATGGGAGGTTTCACTACCACAATAAATGTAGTGTTTACAAGCTCATACATTAAATGTTTCCAGATGATTTGATTCTTCTTTTAGGTGATGAATCTCAATCAATGATGATATTAAAGGAACTCCTTAAGTAGTTCTCTAAATGGTTAGTCTGAAAGTAAATGTAGATAAATGAAGTTTGCATTGCTCCAAAAATGTGAGGAATGCTACTGAACTTTGTAGGATAACTGAGCTTTAGCTTCAACTTCAGCTTCAAACTCTATCTCTCAAATGTCTTGGAGTTCCCATTTTGTATGCAAAGCTAAAGTATTCTAAATGTATACCTCTCATTGAAAATTAGGTTCTTATCACTAGCTGTAAGGGTCACTTTGATAGTTTATGTGCTTGGAAATATTTATGTTCATTAGATATCCTATATCATCCTACCAAAGAAAGTTATCAAGGAGCTTGATGGTATCTTGAAAGCTTTCTTATGGTCCAGAAATTATGAAAACTCTAAAAAAGCTAAAGTCAAATGGAGTGAGGTGACTATTCCTAAAAAGCAAGGAGGTCTAGGGATCACTCTTATTTCTCCTTTACAAAATGTTCTTCTTTTCAAAAAGATATGGAGACTTTTTGAAGACAAAAAAGCCATTTGGTTAAAATGGCTACATGAAACTTATCTTAGAAAAGTAACATATTATTGTCTTTTTTATCATTATCAATCAAACAAAGTACTATCACCGAAAGCTTTCATATGGTTCAGAAATTCTGAAAACTCTAAAAAAGCTAAAGTCAAATGGAGTTAGGTGACTATTCCTAAAAAGCAAGGAGGACTAAGGATCACTCTTATTTCTCCTTTACAAAAGGACATGGAGACTTTTAGAAGAAAAAATGCCATTTGGCTAAAATGGCTACATGAAATGTAGCTTAGAAAAGTAACATATTATTATCTTTTATCATTATCAATCAAACAAAGAACTATCACCAAAAGCTTAAAAACTCGAATGACAAATTAACACTGAGACCAATATTTATGATCTTCAATTCATCATCATCATCATCATACCCCGAAGTCCCGCAATGAAGTAAGGTCTGGGGGAGCTTGATAGTACGTAGCCTTACCCCTACATTGTAGAGAGGCTGTTTCAAGTAGGCCCACATGCATATGTGATATGATAATAAAGATGTAGGTTACAAAGAATAAATACGAAAAGACAAGTAGTACGTCCATAGATATACCTGATGGTGACCATAATCTGCTATTACCTTTCACCTTTCCAAGACCAGCTTTTCTAGTTGCTAGCTGCGCTATAAGTCTTCCCTGATTAGTCTCTGAAAGGTGTGGCAATCCCACGGTCTTATACGTCCAGCGAAGGAATCTTATAAACCTCTATTCTAATAGATCTAGCATATTAAGATGCAACCCACAATCACTTATAAACATTTGTTTTAATTCCTTTATTTAAGCAAAATACTAAAGTGATAAAAATTAGTTGCAAATCTTATAATGGTTGGTGATTGAACTCAAGTTTCTTATTTAAATTAGTGATATTTTCATGGTTTTTGCTACACTTCTTGGCTCTTATTTCTTGATTTTGTGCTTAATTGGACTCTTGAGTGCTTGCCTTTAATTTATGTAGTTTGAGAGTAAAATTGTCATAAATAATTAACAATTGCACTAAATTAATTTTCTAAGAACAATTGATGCTGCAAACTACCAATTGTTTATTGCAGGAGACTCAAGAAGCAGAGTAAGGAGTGGATGCTGGAAATGATGGTTCAACAAATCAACAAACCTTTCAGAAAAAGTTCGCCGCGGTGAAGAATGAAGAGCCACTGACTGAAACTTTCGGGAAAAGTTCGCCGCAATGAAGAAACCATAGACTCTCAAGCAAGCCTTTTGGGAAAAGTTCACCGTGGCGAACCTTCAAACACCCGAACCATTTTCGGATGTCTACCTACTGTGCAACGTGATCCATTGACCCGTTTTTGCAAACACTACCTATTTTAGGTTATGTCGACAAAGTCGACATATCATATACCATCAGGAGGAGACATCACGCTCTGAACATTCAAAATTCTCCTACACACACCATCATCCATATCTTTGCTCTTCCTTTCCACCGTCAATTGTTGTCATGGATGCTCTCAATGGGTTTCCAGTTGTGAAGTCATTTGGAGTTATGTATGGCCAGGCACCTCCCTCCTCTTGAAGATGTAATGATGGCTTGAGTTCAATGGGCTAAAAAGGGGGGTGACTTAATCTATTTAGCTATGATTTATAAATTTCTAGGTTTAGGATTGGTAACTTATAGTTGAACATTCTTGATTAGAGTTTAATTAAGTATTGGATACTCAATGTGTTGTTGGGATTTGTTGATGAAGAACTTTGAGCTTAAATATATGAAGTTTCGTATATATTTATTGGTGATCTTATTGAATCTCTTTTATCTTACATAGTTGTGTTTGATATTGAGTTGATTTGAGATCCCAAATAACTTGTTGCATTGATTTACCCACAACACACACTAAGGACATTTAACAAGGTCTTAAGAAATGGAGTTCATTGATTAAGACCTTGGACTTCAAGAGTTTTTTAAGGTTTATCATTTGAAACTTAGTGATTTTCACTCCTAACGAGATTTATTTTGAACTATGATAGCCAAAGCTCATTTTTCAAAAGGATTCTATCACATTTGATTATTGTCTTTAACTTTCAAGTTTCTATTCCTAAAATCCAAAAATACTTTTTACACATTTTTCTGACAATTCATTCAATTTTGTTTAGTTTTCTAAAAGACTCAAAACCCCTCTCCTTATTACTTTAGTTTGCATTTCATGACATTTAGGCTAGCTTAGATCCATTTCATTAGGTTCCGATTAAATGAGATGACCCGAAGTTGCATTCTATATTACAATCCTTAGAATTAAAATTTTGATTTGACCTCCAAAGGTAAGAACAAAAGGCTTCAGATCAGTTATTGAGAAAAGTCAATAAAAATTTTTCTCAAAAGAAAGAAAAAAATTATATTCTCAAAAGAAACTATTCTTAACAAAATTAAAAAAGGGGGTTAAGAAATAGATTAGGTTGTCGTTTGTGTAAATATTGTCTTACAGTTGACATCTATTTCATAATTGTGGTGTATGTACTTATATTTTTTCTTCTTTCGTCTATTCCATCCATTTGATCTAGCCTTCCGTGCATTACAACCTTGAAAACTCCTCTTATTTTTCGAAATTATAGTTCTTATAGTGGAGAGGTAGAACTATCACAAGCTTATGGTAGAGAATGGACTAAGCAGATTTTAGAGTGAAATTATCTCAAAAATAAGTGAGATGAGAGCAAACACCTTGCCTTGAGTGAAATCTATTTTGTTGAATCTTTTGCATTAAATTTTTATAATGTTTATTTTCTCGGCACTCTTCCAGTCTGCTTTGATTGATTTCTCAGAAAGTGATTTTTACCAATTTACTACTCTTATTTTAAGCATGGTCAGAATTTTCTTTTGTACTTGTGTATTTTTGACTCTTATAAACCTTGTCTAGGAGTACAAAGGTCTAAATGTGGGGGAATTTGATTGAGCCCAAGTTTATTATATAAATTGGCGATATTTTCATGACTTTTACTATACTTCTTGGCTTCTAATTCTAGATTTTATGCTTAAATTGACTCTTGAGTGTCTACCTTTATTTTATGTAGTTTGAGAGTAAAAATTATCACAAATCAGTATTAATTGCACTAATTAATTTTCTTAAAATAATTGATACTGCAAACTACCATTTTGTTCATTGTAGGAGACTCAAGGAGAAGAGACTTCAGAAGAAGATGTAGAGTCAAGGAAAGGCTGAAGTCAAATCAACTAGTGAATCGGTTCAACATGAAGTTTGTTGCGGCGAAAGGGATGTGTCGCCGCGGCAAAGTATGAAGAATTCTAGGTAGAACTTT
Source organism: Erythroxylum hondense (assembly GCA_029829435.1). Lineage (NCBI taxonomy): Eukaryota > Viridiplantae > Streptophyta > Magnoliopsida > Malpighiales > Erythroxylaceae > Erythroxylum > Erythroxylum hondense. The sequence goes on from JANKYF010000007.1 coordinate 22,220,403, forward strand.
CAGGAAAAGTTCGCCGCGGTGAACTTTCAAATACCTGAACCATTTTTGGAAGTTTATCCACTTTGCAACCTGATCCAAACCTAATTTTTCTTTTAAAAACCTACCATTTTAGGTTAAGGGAGAGCCGACACATATCATATACATAACACTCTCACTCTCTCAAAACAAAAAACCTTTGAACACTCCTTCATCCACCTTCCTCCACTTCACCGTCAACTCCTTCACCGACAGCTGCTACCATGGATGCTTCCAGTGGGTTTCTGGTTGTGAATTCTCCTAAAGTGATGCTTGGCTAGGAACTTCTTTCCTCTTGAAGATGTAGCAATGGCTAGAGTTCAATGGGCTTCAAAAGGGAGTAGTTTATTCTATACTCAGCTACATTTTTATGAACTCCTAGGTTTAGGATTTGTAAATTGTAGTTGAATATTCTTGATTAGAGTTTAATCAAGTGTTGGACATTTAATGTGTTATTGGTATTTGTTAATGTAGAACTTGGAACTTGAATATATGAAGCCTCATATATGTCTATTTGTGATTTTGTTAATTTTCTTTTATCTGCCTAGTTTTGTTTGATATTGAGATGATTCTAGATCCTAAATTGACTTACCCATTGCACATACTAAGAGCTTTCAACAAGGTTTTAAAAAATGGAGTTCATTGATTAAAACCTTAGACTTAAAGAGTTCTTTAAGGTTTACCATTTGAAACTTAGTGATTCACTCCCATAAAAATTCATTTTGAACTATGATAGCCAAAGCTCATTTTCAAGAGGATACTTTCATCAATTGATCTTTGTTTTCATTTTATCACTTTTCTATTCCCGAAATCCAAAAATACTTTTCATTACATTTTCTTTCAATTCACGTATTTTTTATCCAAGTTTCAAAAGATTAAAACCCCTACTTCCTTGCTAATTTGGTTTGCATATCATGACATATAGGCTAGCTTAGTTCCATTGATCAGGTTCCGATTAAGTGAAATGACCTGAGGTTGCATTCTATACTGCAATCCTTGGAATTAAAAATTTTGATTTGACCTCCAAGGGTAAGAATAGAAGGCTTCGAATCAAAATGGTGTCGTTACCGGGGAACCAAGCAATTGGTTCTTTAGGTTAGCTGTTGTCATTCTTACTGCCAAATGAGGTGAGGAACCTTAGTTTAGATAGCATCTTAGATAGTTTAGTGTCATACTTGTCAATAGCATAGGATTTCATTTTCTTTCATTAGTATAAAATTTTTGGAAAACTCAAACAAATAGGATACTAAATTTTTTGCACGCTACATACTTAGCATTTTTTCTTTTACACAGCATAGTTGAACATTTCTTTGTTACTTTTTCACATATACATACTTTACTTGCACAGTTTACTCTTACACACACTCTCATACATTACCCACTTGCATCCTTCACATTTCTCCTTTTTAATTGATTTTATGTGCTCACAAGAATTTTTTGTTACTTTTTATTTTATTTTAGTTTCATTTAAAAATGTTTTCGTGTATGCCCAAGAAAGTCAAACTTCTACTTTTTTATCCTAAAATTGAGAGACGTTTGTGAAAGATTGGAAAGGAGAGAAGAGAAAAAGAGTCTAGTCGTCCAAGGAGAGAGTGAGTTGATAGACAGAGTGATCATGGCTGAGAACCCTGCTTTTCTGCAAAACCTTAACTTTCATGCTAACTAACCTAGGAATGGTGATAACGTAGGTAGTGGGGAACATGAGCAGGTTGGAGAGAATAATGGGAATCAACGAAGGAGAACCATTAGGGAAGCAACAACTTTTGATGTCAATTATGACCCGTTTACTACTGCTTGTCCTAATTTTGATGTTAATTTTGAAGTAAAAGGATTACTCATTAACTCCCTTCCTAAATTTCATGGATTGACAGAAGAGGATCCCTACATGCATTTGCAATCTTTGTCCATGATCTGTCAGCGTATGAAGCCGGTGGGAGACTCCCTCGATCAAGTATTATGGAAGGTTTTTCACTTATCGCTGGAAGGAAAAACCCGGCAGTGGTATATGAGCCTCCTAAGGTACATGGAGAATGCCTACCCTAGTTGGGCAAATTTTAGGAAAGCATTCTTGGAAAAGTATTTTCCGGCCTCCAAAACTTCATCGATGAGGAAGGAGATCTATTCAACACTGTAGGATTATGATGAATCCCTTTACGATTATTGGAACCACTTCCAAGATCTATTGTTTAGATGCGCCCATCACCAGATACTGATGACCAGTTAGTGTAGTATTTTTATGATGAGTTGAAAAGTAAAGACAAAGGTATGTTGGATGCAGCATCAAGAGGTTCATTGATTGATCTTACAGCTACGGAGGCATTTTGATCAAAAAGATGGCTTTCAATCATCAACAGTATAGTGTTAGAGAGACTAAAGGAGTGCATGAGTTAGGCACCACAACAACCTAATCTAAAAAAATGGAGAGTTTGGAGTCAAAAGTTGACTCTTTGGAGAGTAGAGTGACCTCACAATTATCCTTCATCACTGTAGAACTGAAGAATATGAATGTGCATCGCTCGACATCTTCTATGGATCTCACTGCCCCCAGTTGTGATACTTATGGGTTAGTGATGCGCAGATCGAGTGTTTGCCTAAGTCTGTTTATCAATCATTGGGAGTCAAAAATCTTAAGTCTACATTTGTAGTTCTCCAATTGGCTGATGGGTCTATTAGGCATCCTGTGGGCATTATAGAGGATATTTTGGTCTAGGACAAGGGTTTAATATTTCCAGCTCATTTTTAAGTGCTTGATATGTCTTCTGAAGTTGTGCAGGACACTTCTTTGATTCTCGGTCGACCCTTCTTGAGGACTACTAGTACCATGATTAGCATGAAAGAAGGTACGATCACCATGGAGGTAGGAGATCTGCAGGTGAGTTTTAACATGTATAAGGCTATGAAACATCCCCATGAGGATTATTCGCTCCAAGGAGTTAACATGCTTGATACTGTTGTTGATGATGCATGTGTTGAGTTTGAACTCGCAATGAACCCATTCATTAATGACTCATTGGAAGAAGGATTTTTCACTAATGTTTTAGTTGAACCGAGGACTGTGGACGTTGGCACCAAAGTGGCAAGTGGTCGAGTTGCCTCACCACAGCATGGTTATCAACCAAACGCCCATCAGGAAATGCAGTATCCACCATAGGCAACAGGTTGTTTCTCATCCTTCATTTAAAACTTACTTCTGCTCTGTGATTGAATATGAAATTGTTGATGCATGAGTATGTTGAATAAGTGTGGGGGAGAAACCACTTCAGTAGGACCTAGGTTTAATTTTTGGTTTATGCAATTTCAATTCAATAATTCATCTCCCTTTTATGTTCACTGTGTTTTAGCTTGATGTGACACATTTTCTATGATTGAGGACTAGGTGTAAATGTTAAATTGCATTTTGTTTTGTACTGCTTATGGACTTTGCATCTGAGCTGAGTATCCACTTAGTCTTTTTAGTAGAATTTTTCATAGTTTGTCTTGTTTATTTCTCTCGAGAAAACTTCACCGTGACGAACTTATCTGTTGCCACAGCCATAATGCCAAAAATCTCTCAGGCCAATTCGCTGCGATGTGAATTAATTTTTTTGCCGCGGAGAACATTTTCGAGCTCACTTCGAGCAACCTTTGTCACGGCGAAAAATCTATCTGCATGAAAACACCGAGTGAAATTTCCCTTCTACCCCTTTTGGTCTTCTGATCTTTCATCTACCCTCTGTCCTTCTTTGTCATTTCCTTTCCCTTCTTTATCAACGTACTGCCCCCTTCCTCATTTTCATATACTTCCCTCAAATTTTGCCTATGCAATCCGAACTCCCCTTTGCGAAATCCGTTTTCCTTTTCGTTCTCCTCGGTTCATTTCACATTCGTTGTTTGCATTTGCGCCTCTCTCCATCTCCTTCGTAAGTATCTCGCTTCATTCCGCTTCTTACCTCTTTGTTTTCGTTGAAATTAGGGCATGTTCGCCGAGGTGAAGAAAATTTTTTCGCGACGGCGTGGTAAGTGCAGCTTTCGCCGCAACGACACATCAATTTTGCTGCAGCGAACGTAGTAGGTTTTGCTTTTAGTAAATTTTGTTTAGTCCATTTTTTATTTTTCTGTGTTTGTTTTCTGCAGGAACATGCCTTGAACTAAGAACCCTACCCCTCATTCCCCCACCGTCTCATCTAGTTCATCTGATTCCTCCCGTAATTCTTATCGTCCCAATAGCACTGAGTCTGATTTTGCCGACCTAGCCTAAAAGATAAATGCTAGGCCGTTCATTCGAGAGCACCCATTTCCCTTGACCCCCCACAACAACCCCTTTGTCTGTCAACTGGTACAATCTCAGCTTACGGGCTTAGTCCAACCAAGGGATTAGGGAAACGATAAACTCGTTCGCCACTTCTACACTTATGCCCGACTCCATAACACCATGGAACTTAATTTCCGTGGTGTACAAGTCCCTACCACATTTACCAAAGCAAGCATCCGTGAGCCTTATAACCTCCCACCTATTTTTCGTTGCCACTACGATCAGTTGGTACATCATTATCCATAGGACGATGTTATTTGTATCCTCTGTCCCGAAGGCGTCGTCTAGCGTCAAGCAAGGATCTATCAATGTTACCTAAAGTGTTCTGATCTCCGACCTGAAGCTCGTCCTTGACTGGTTAGTAACAACATCATCCTCACCTCCCACCTAGCCTACGTAACAAAACAACAAGCCCTATACCTGTACCTTTTGATGATTGGTCGCCTAGTCGATATAGCTAATGCCATTGTCTCCGCCTTTCATGACTCCATCACTACTGCCAAGCTCACCAATGCCATCACCTTCCCCCACCTCATCACAGACATATTTTAGGCCTACAACGTCCCGAAATACAACAATGACAACTATTTTGACCCGGACCCTTTGTTTTATTACATCTGTCTCAAATAACCCCAAATCCAACCTCCTCCTCAATCCACCCCACTTCTTGATGTTGTTACAACCATGCCGCTGCAGTGCCTAGCGAGGCGATCCTACGGCTCCGACCCTGTTGGATCCCAAACGTTTCATAGAAGTTAGAACTATTTGAATGAGAAATTTTGGAGGTTAGTCATGAGTAAAGAACAAATGATGGGAATTCGTGAACCAAGAAATGATAGGCAAGGGTAAAGTAGTGAAAGAGAAATCTGTATATGTCCAAGTTTTGCTTTGGTGTTCCTGGTGGATAAAAGATTTTGAAGTGAGAAGAATTAAAGTGAAAGTTAGAAGTAAAATGAAAGCCAAAAATGAAGTTGCATTTGGGTAGTAAGTTGATGAAGAATAGGTTCCTAGGTGTATGTTCCGTTATTGGTATTCATGGATTATAAATTTCTTTATAGATGATATTGATTTGAAATTAAATTGAGAATGAGGATTAAGTGAAGTAGAAAAGGTGATCTTAGTATGATTTGTGTTAAGGAAAGATTGTGAAACAAAATGGATAGTTGATCTGGAAAATGTTTATGGAGTATGCTTCAGTCTTTTAGCCACAACGTTTTCTCTAGTTATCCAAATAAGAAGATTATTTGTTTGGATTAAACTAGAAACATATGAATACATTTCTTATGAAGATATCAAATCTCAATTCTGTCTCTAAGAGTCTCAAAATTTGTCATGAATTGAGAACTGAGTGTAGTACATTGGTGGATGAATGTAAAGTTTGTATTCTAAATTCGAGGCCAAGCATAGATTTTTATAGGCTGACTTAGAGAAAGTTGTCTTCTAAAAAGTTGTAGATCCTTCTTTTATCTTTCCAACAGTATATAGTATGAAAATTTTGAAAATCGGAGTCAAAAGTTATGAACCTTATAAGTGGAGATGCTCAGGAGTGTAGTCTACTTCTTCTTATGTTAACCTTCCGCTTCTTCTTAGGTTGACTTTTGCTTCTTCTTATGTTGACCTTCAGCTTCTTCTAAGTTTCACTTCTTCTTAGTGACTGTTCATGAACTCCTTCTTAGTTATTGTTCATAAACTTCTTCTTAGGGATTGTTCATGAACTTCTTCTTAGTGACTGTTCATGAACTTCTTCTTAGTGACCGTTCATGAACTTCTTCTTAGTGATTCATGAACTTCTTTTCAGTGACTGTTCATGAACTTCTTCTTAGCGATTCATGAATTTCTTCTCAATGACTGTTCATGAACTTCTTCTTAGTGATTCATGAACTTCTTCTCAGTGACTATTTATGAACTTCTTCTTAGTTACTGTTCATAAACTTCTTCTTAGTGACTGTTCACGAACTTCTTCTTAGTCATTGTCCATGAACTTCTTCTTAGTTACTGTTCATGAACTTCTTCTTAGTGACTGTTCATGAACTTCTTCTTAATCACTGTTCATCTTATATCTTCTGTTCCATTTTTAATCCTTCAGAAGATAGAATTTGTCTTTGAGGTCTTCATGAGAGTTATAGCTCTTGAAGTCTTCTTTCTAACCATCTAAAGAACACCTAAATCCGATATCTTTAGAGAAAGTTATACTAATTTTCCCACGATAGGTTCAATATGATTAAGGATAAAGTCAGATTGGATTCTTTTAGCCATAACTTCTTCTCTAGACACTCAAATGACTTGATTATTTAACCATTGGACTCGTAAATCATATCCATCTGAAATGAAGTGAGAGAGATTGAGTGAAAAATGTGGGACGGGTACAGTGTGTATGTTTTTAAATACTATAAACTGGTGTTATTCCATTGAACATACTTCAGTATTTTGATGATTTTTGGATCGGTAGAGCTCCAAATGAGATGATTTTTTATTTGTGATGAACTAGAGACATGGAGCTACAAATGGTATGAAGAAATAGGAATCTAATTCAATTTCTAAGATGTTTAAATTTTGGATAGAAGTTGTGCATAGTATACTGATTTGGACAAGAACAGTCCAAAAATGTTTGAAGTGTATCTTTCGAAGTACTAGACCAAATGAATTGATTTTGGTGTCCTTGGGAATTTAAGATAAGGTAGAACACTTTTCTAGAAGAAAGAGTTATGTCAGAATATTTAAGGGTGATTTTGGCAAGACACTTAAGTATAAAAGACATAAGACATAAATGGAAGGGCAAATGGGACATTTCTCAATTATTAAGGGCATAATTGGAAGAAGAAGTGTTGTCTTGCTTATAA
>JANKYF010000007.1:22227648-22239110 GCA_029829435.1 Erythroxylum hondense
ATCAAATCCAATCCTTTCTTATCAATTTCCTTTAAAGATACATACTTCCATAACACAACACATAAACTAACATACTCTTTTAAATTCAATTTATATTTCAAAATTCCATTTAAAAGTTGGGGTCCAACAGATTTGACCTCCAAGGGTAAGAACAAAAGGCTTCAAATCAGTTGGATAACATAAATTCCTATTACTGGTGAAATCTTTCTTATCAAATTCAAATAAATGAACATAATCACTTTTCTCACTTTTTTAAATGCAATTTTTTGGACAAAAGGTCTAATAAAAAGAATTATACTTGTTCTTAAAACTTTTTTCAATTGCTTTATAAGCAGGATCATTGTTAGTGATGAATTGTATAATGCTTTCAAGCCTACCTTCATTCACAACTTTATCAAATTTCTCTAATAGATTATTAACATTTCTTATAAGGCTAGATACATCAATGGACTTTGAAAACATTGTCTCTTTAGCATGGTAAACTAAAACATTGATAATAATATTATGTCTTTATTTGCCCAGCTATCACTCATGATTGAACATCTAAAAATTATGTAAGTTATTCTCCTTTTACTTAAATAACATTTTATTTAAAAAATAGAGATACTTAGATAGTTACTTATGTAGTCATCAATTGAAAGGGTTTAATATCATAGTAACAGGTAACAACATTCACCATAGACTGATAATAGTAAGATTGACTTGCATTGAAAGAGACATTTGTATCATATTTCAATTTAGCCATTGCCATATCCATATTATAAGTTGTTTCTTTAGATTGTCACAATAAAGGTATCCAAATTGATTTGGTCACTTCTAAACAATGTCATTCTCCTTTTGCATCAAATTCAATAAACCAATGGTCTAAAAGCTACTTTAAATAATTTTTGATCACCCTTAATGCGAACTTGTAGCTTTGAAGATCAGTTGATTATATTAGACCAGTAATAGTTTAGCATTTATAACTCATAATTCTTGTCTATTATATGGAATTTTAGGGAATCCTTGTTACCTAACACCTTTTCAATCACAAGCCATAGAATAAATGCATTAGAAGGAATAAGGTTCAAATCCTATACCGTTAGTTTATTGATATTTGATTTATGGACCTAGTAATCTTGAAGGTAAATTGCAACCTCCTATCTATTAACTAATATACTGTATCTGTTCTGGAGGACCATATATAAATATTCAAAAACAATAAAATCCCTTAAACTAATGTATTAGCAATGTGATTATGATAGATGGATAATTAAGCATTTTTATCCCATATTTGATGTATTTTGCTTGATGTTTTACACTTTTGCTGTATATTTGATAGTTAATTCGCTCCAAGTGTTTTTATAGAGTATAATAGCCTTTAAGAAATTAAAGGAGAAGAATTCAAACAAAACATGGCATAAAACGAAGATTTGAAACACAGTGCCCGTGTACATCTCCCAGGCTGTGTAGTTTTGTGATATTCAGAGAAATTGGTTAACCCTAGAATTCAACATCAAAGATGACGTTTGGGGGCAAATGAGCATATTTTAAGAGGCAATTCTAAAAATGGAGATCATTCTAAAGGGGTAATTTTGATCTAAAGAAGCAAAAAGCATGAGGAATTTATTAAAAGATCTATCGGAATACAAGATCATAACTGTACATCGTAAGAATATTAGATAGAAGATAATCAAGGAAATTTAGAATTATGACCCATTGATTTCAATTCATTTTTCTTTTAATGTATGTTTGATTTTCGTGTTCAGTAATGTGTAACTAAACATTTTGTTAGTATTTAAGTTAAATGAACCCAATGTTAATACTTTAATATGATTTGATTCTTTTATTAATGTAATGGGTTTGATTTTTATATTATGATCTAATTACGTGTTTTATTCATGTTCTAATAGATCCGCAAATATTCAATCATAATCTGATTTCATACATAGAGATTGAGAAATCCTATTGATGAAAAGATCTATCGTAAATGGAAGGAGTTGATTGCAACCCTAGAGATAGGATGACATATTGGTAATAAACAGATTCACAAATTGGTAAAATAATTCTATAAAATTTAACCTCAGTAATTCTGTTGAAAACCTTAAGATTAGTTGTTAATAAACTCAAGGTTAGCTATTAGCATACTATAAGAATCTCTACGGTTCATTAAATCAATAAACAATTGAGAAACGAAAGATCAATCGATTAAGAGTTTAGGGTGATTCAAAACTAGATACTAATTATTGATATTGGTAATTTTCTAAGTGAATTCTTAATCCTCTATTCAATATCGTTACCTATTTTATTTTACTTGCTTTAGTTTTATTTTCTTTTATTAAAATTCAAAACTTATAGGCTAGATAATATGAAAAAGGTAATTGTTAGTAATCACTATCTTCGTGAAATCAACCTGTACTTACAAGTACTTACATCATCTTTTACGTTTTTCTGTTGTTGTTCTTTTGGTTTTGGGGAAGGTTTTATATTTTCTAAAAAAGTGCAGATATGGAGACTATCTGTTCTGCTACTTTTCTGTTAGGTCTTTACCTTTGTTATGAGTAGCTAAATCCTTCTTCTTGGTTGAAGGGAACCACTTTATCATTTAGTATGTGTGAGATTTTATAAATAAAGTTTATTTCATTGATTAATATTAAGTGTCTTACGTATTGTTTTTTATGATTGAATTGTTTGATCTCTAGGGTGCGCAACTAGGAATTAATTGATTTAATTTACAGTCAAATTAGTAGAATTTGGTGTTCAGTTTTGCTAATCTAAAGTGGCCATTAGGATTACCATGTTTATGTTAGGGATTGCAAATTTTAAGAAACATACTTATCTAAATTAAATACAAATTGTAAGTGTATTGTCTTGCTCACTAGTTCTCTTAGTTCTTAAAGCTATTAATCAATCAAACTTAAGATCGTATCTAAGTTGTTGACTAATAAGAGTGTTTAGAATACATGTTTCTATTCATTTAATCTTAAGAGAGAACATCATTCAATGAGTATTTGTTAATGGACTTAATTTTATATCAACGATCTATATTAGTTTGATAACGTAGGTGATCTAAAACCATGGTTTGTCATTAATTTTCCAAATCTAAATATTTTCATTTATTTCTAATTTTTGTCATTTTTAATTTCTTAAAATCACTTTCAACCCCCAATTTGTTTTAGTTCAACTCGTATAACATTTACCAATATAGTCCTCGTGGGAACAATTTCAACTCTTCACTAACTACGTATTTCATTATTAGAGTTGGTATTAATTTGGTTGCAGGTGACATCACTACCAAATTTTAGCACCATTGTCGAGGAATTCTTGACGATACATGTATGTTACATGAGTAGACATGATAACTCGATTGCTATTCAATTCAGAGATAGAAAAAACAACCAAGGGGGTTATGAAAGCAAACAAAACAGAGACAACAAGTGCAGAAAAAGGAAAAGATGGCTATAAATTGCACTCTTCATGAACTAATTAGCAACCCCTACGGATGCTTAATAGCCCTATTGAATCAATTTTCTAAATTTGGGGGACAACAATACCTTTGAACTGAAGTTAGTTATGATTCATTTATTACCTATTTTTCAAGGTCTATCGGGAGAGGATCCTTACAAACATTTGAAGCAATTTGATGTAGTTTGTATGGGTATGAAGCCTACGAATGTGACTGAGGACAAATCAAACTAAGAGCCTTCCCATTTTCTCTTAAAGATGATGTTCAAGATTGGTTGTATTATTTAGTTGGTGAAAATGGGCAAACATAGTTTGAAATGAAGATACTCTTCTTTGAAAAATATTTTCCAGTATCAAGAGCTGTTAATATTAGAAAAAAATTTGTAGCATCCGACAACACACGGGGTAGACACTATATGAATATTGGGAAAGATTCAAGAAGCTTTGTGCTAGCTGTCCCCATCACCAAATAAATGATCAATTGTTGATTCAATACTTTTATGAAGGTCTTTTGCTTACAGACAAGAGAATGATCTATGCTGCAAGTGGTGGAGCTTTGATTGACAAAATACCGACAGCTGTAAGAGAGTTGATAGCAAATATGGCTTCCAATACACAAAAATTTGGGATACATTCTAGTTATAGTTCAAAACAAGTAAATGAGGTGAATATGACAGCGTTGGAGAAAAGATTAGATGATCTTACATCTTTGGTGCAACAACTTGTGGTTACAAAGATTGAAGAAGCAAGGGCATGCGGAATATGTTCGATGTTGAGACAGTCCACTAACCTATGTCCAATTTTGCAGGAAGAAAGGGTAGAACAAGTCAATGCCATGGGGGGATTTGCTGGGCAAAATAAAAGGAAATATGACCCTTTCTCCAACACCTATAATCCAGGTTGGCATGACCATCCAAATTTGCATTATGGGAACTCTCAAGGACAACAAGCTACTGCAAATTTCTATCAATATAGGTAACCATGAGATTTCAACAAAATAATTAAGCTAGTATTCAAATCTTGAAAATCAATTGAGCCAAATAGAAACAAACATCAATCAATTGGAGGCACAAAGTTTTGAAAAATTTCCAGCTCAAATAGAAATTAATCCTAAACAAAGTGCCAAAGCTATCATATTGTAGAGTGGTAAGGAATTGAAGGAACCATCTCTAAAAATCTCCAAGAGGGAAATCGAAGAAAAAGCAACAAAGGAAGCACCTAATCAGCCAAAAAAGACACATTTAGGTCTATAGAATTTTGTTGCACAACCCCTTTTCCAAGTCAATTCACCAAGGCAAGGAAAGAAGAGCAAGAGAAAGAGATATGAGAGACTTTCAAAAAAGTCTAGGTAAATATTCCTTTGCTTGATGCCATTAAACAAATCCCTCGTTATGCTAAATTTCTTAAGGAACTCTGCACGTTAAAACAAAAATTGAAATTTGATGAGAAAGTGCAATTGGGAGAGAATGTTTTAGCCATATTGTAGAAGAAAAAACTACCACCTAAATGTCAAGATCCAAGTGTGTTCACTATTCCTTGTAAAATTGGTGATTTGTGAATTGAAAAAGATGTGTTAGATTTGGGCGCTTTAATAAATTTCACGCCTTATGATGTTTACAAGTCCTTAAACATGGGGCCTTTTAAAGAAACTAATATAGTGATTCAATTAGCGGATTGTTCAAATGCTTATCCAAAAGGTATGTTAAAGGATATCTTAGTTCAAGTGGGTGAAATGCTTTTTCCAAATGATTTCTATATTTTGTAGATGGGAAGTGATGATTTATCTTCAACTCCAATTTTATATGGAAGGTCATTCTTGAAACTACTAGAACAAAAATTGATGTTCATGATGGATCATTGACTATGAAATTTGATGGTGAAATTGATTAAATTCAAAATATACAATGCCATGAAATATCTGGTTGATGAAAAACCTATTGTTTCTGTAGATTTTATTAACACTTGGGTGCAGAAAAATTCATCTTTAAATGGAAGAGATGAACTTGAGACAATTTTGGAGATGGGAGATGTGCTATAGTGGCAATCAGTTACTTAAACGTTAGTGCCCAACCACGAACTTGAAGTTTTGTTTTGCCATTTGGAGAAGACCAAGCAATTAATGAAGCAATTACCTTACGTGGAGCTGTCTCGAAATAGCTCCAAGCTACCGCCTTCATTGATTCAACCATCTACGTTGGAGTTGAAGAGTTTGCCTAACTATTTAAAATACATATTTTTGAGTGAGCAAGATACATTACCTATTATTATCTCAAATAAACTCACTCTTTTGTAGGAAAATCAATTGATTCAAGTGCTAAAACAACAGAATGAAGCCTTCAAATGGACAGTGGCTGATTTAAAAGGCATTAGCCCACCATTTGTATGTACCGAATCTTGATGGAAGATGAAGCCAAGGAGGTAAGGCAACCTCAACGTCGTTTGAATCCACCGATAATGGAAGTAGTGAAAAAGGAAATCTTGAAGCTTCTTGATGCTAGAATTATTTATCCCATTTCATATAGCAATTGGGTAAGTCTGGTCTAGGTAGTTCCAAAGAAAACTGTGAGAACTATAATAGAAAATAGTGATGGTGAGTTGATACCCACTCATATTCAAAATAGGTACTGCCTTCATTGATTCAACCATCTACGATGGAGTTGAAGAGTTTGCCTAACCATCTAAAATACATATTTTTGAGTGAGCAAGATACATTACCTATTATTATCTCAAATAAACTCACTTTTTTGTAGGAAAATCAATTGATTCAAGTGCTAAAACAACACAATGAAGCCTTCGAATGGTCAGTGGCTGATTTAAATGGCATAAGCCCCACCATTTGTATGTATCAAATCTTGATGGAAAATGAAGCCAAAGAGGTCAGGCAACCTCAACGTCATTTGAATCCACCGATAATGGAAGTAGTGAAAAAGGAAATCTTGAAGCTTCTTGATGATAGAATTATTTTTCCCATTTCATATAGCAATTGGGTAAGTCTGGTCTAGGTAGTTTCAAAGAAAACTATGGGAACTATAATAGAAAATAGTTATGGTGAGTTGATACCCACTCGTATTCAAAATAGGTGGAGAGTTTGCATAGATTATAGGAAGCTAAATTCAGTTACTAGAAAATATCATTTTCTGCTTCCATTTATTGATCAAATGCTTAAAAGACTTGTAGGTAAATCTCATTATTTCTATTTAAATGGATATTCATGGTATCACCAGATTTTGGTTGCACCAAAGGATCAAGAGAAAACAACTTTCACATGTCCATTTGACACCTTTGCCTACCGAAGAGTGTCATTTGGGTTGTGTAATGCACCAACAACATTTCAAATGTTTATGGTAAGTATTTTCTCTAATCTTGTGGAAAATTGTGTGGAAGTTTTTGTGGATGATTTTACGGTTTATGGAGAACCTTTTGAAACATGCATTATCGACCTTGAGAAAGTGTTTAAACGTTGCGTTGAGACTAATTTAGTTTTAAATTATGAAAAATGTCATTTTATGGTTGATCAAGGTATAACTTTGGGTGATAAAGGCTCATCTAAGGGAATTGAGGTCGATAAGGCTAAGATAGATGTTGTCAGAACTTTACCTTACCCCACGATTGTGTGGAAAGTTCATTCTTTTCTTAGTTATGTAGGATTCTATCAGCAATTTATTAAAGATTTTTTAAAGATTGTGCAACCCATGTGTAAACTAATCCAAACAGACGTGAAATTTGATCTTGATGAGCCATGCAAGATTGCATTTGATGAACTAAAGGAACGACTCACTACGGATCCAATTATTCAGCCACTGAAATGGGACATTCCCTTCGAACTAATGTGTGATGCCTTGGACTATGCAATTGGAGTAGTTTTGGGCCAAAAAGTGGACAAAGTTTCTCAAGTCATTTACTACGCCTTCATGACACTTAGCAATGCTCAAAAGAATTATTCCATGATAGAGAAAGAATTTTTGGCTATAGTTTTTGGGTTGGAAATTTGGGTCTTACCTATAGGGTACAAAGGTAATCATTTATTTAGATCATGCAACTCTGAAATATTTGGTGAGTAAGAAATAAGCAAAACCAAGGTTGATTCAATGGATCTTACTCTTATAAAAATTTGAGTTGGAAATACGCGACAAGAAGGGAGCTAAAAATTTGGTGGCCAATCATCTCAGCCATATCACTCCAACCAATGCATTTAATGTTCTCCAAGATGAATTTCCATATGAAAGTCTCTTTGTAATTCAACAGGTAATTCCATGGTATGTTGACGTACTAAATTTTTTGATGACTAAGTCCTTACCTAGTGATTTATTTAGAGCTAAAAAGGATAAAATTAAAAGAGAGGCTAAATATTATATGTGGGATGAACCTCATCTCTAAAAATTTTGTGCTGATAGAACATAGAGCCTACTGGGCTATGAAGCAGTTAAACATGAATTTGGTAGAGGCTAGTAATAATAGGAAGTTGCAATTGCAAAAGTTAGAAGAGATCCGTAATGAAGCTTATGAAAATATGAAAATTTATGAGGAAAAAACTAAAGCTTTTCATCATAAAATGATTTTTAGGAAGCAGTTTTCATTATGACAAAAAGTTCTTCTTTATCATTCAAGGCTTAAGTTATTTGTAGGAAAATTACGATCTCATTGGTTAGGACCATTTATTGTTACTAATGTATTTTCTCATGGTATAGTAGAAATTTAAAGTTTAGATACTTCCAAAGTATTTAAAGTTAACGGACACCATCTAAAACTATACTGTGAGAACTCTCAAGTTGAGAATATGGAAGAGATAGAGCTGGTGGCCCCAATCTTATCTTTAATCAGGTAAGTCGGTGAACACGTCTAGCTAACAACTTAAAAGAAACGCATTTGGGGGCAACCCAAAAATTTCATGTTCAATTTTATTTTTATTTTTCAGTATTTATTTTTTTAATTTGTTTGACTTGTTTTGTTTCATCTCCATTCCTTTTAGTATTTTCAATTGTTAATATTTTCAATTCTAATTTTTTATATAAAAAATTTCTTTCCCGTTGCCCACTATCATTTTATCGCCCATCACATTTTTGCCTCCCCACTTTCATTTATCTCTTGCTCTTACCTTCACTCACTCATAATTTCACACACCTACTACCGAATTAGTAAACACCCTTCCAATGAAAAACCAAACCTTTTACCCTCCTTCCCACTGCAACCCACCCATTTTCCAGTCTAAATTTTGTTGGTTTTGTGCTTTCATTTTTGTGTTTTAGGGCTGCAATTTCACAATGATTGGAGCCATGCCCCATAAGAAGAGTGATTCACATAGGTTAGCTTCACCAATCACGTCATTTGTAAACACCCAACCTCTATCGAACACCACAGTTGCAGCACCAACTCCATCAATCCCTCTAATGTCTAAACCAACACCAGGCCCTTCAAGGAGGAATCGCACTAGGAAAGGTAAGCAAGTCAAGAACAAAAGCCAATGGAATTCACAAAGTGCAACTTTCACTTCTTTTCCATTAACAGAGGACAACCAAAGATTTCAACAATGAAGTCAACGTAAAATCTACCCCTGTAAGTATGTTCTTATCGACGCTTTTGAAGCTTTACAAGTTTGTGATTCTTTTGAGCAACTTGTTGGACAAATTTGTTAGAATGTGTTTGTTAAAATTGGTTTCCCTACATATGTTGAATTAACAAAAGAATTTTACAACACATTTCAATTTAATTCTCATAAAGAATTTTACTTGTTTACTGAAGGAATTTTGGAATTTAAACTTATGTGTAAGGAATTTGCATTATCTATTGCTGAATTTAATGTGGCCATAGGTTTTATATCAGCCGATGATGTTAAAAATGAACCATTTGTAAGTTCTTGCTGTGATTATCATAGTGATTTTCATGCAGCTGAATTGTGGACTCAATGGTTCTCATCCATATAATGCCAATGCATCTAATAGTTTGTATTTAAAAATCTTGTTTTCAAAATCATATATTGACTTTTAGCGTACAATTTTTCAGGGTGTCGGGATTCTGCGGGTACAGTTTATAAGGCTAAATTTTATTTTTTGTGGTGTATGGATGAATATATTCTGGTTAATTTTGGTTTTTGATTTTTGATGCAATTTCAATCTGTATTAAATAAAAAATCCAAACCATTTATTTTAGGGTCTTACATGAGTCAGTTGGTCATTAATTTGGATTTATTAGACCCTAAAAGTACTGACATGATTGTGGCTTGTGCCATAGAACCTTTAGATATGGAATGTTAGTGTAGGATGGGGGTCCTAGACATGAGTCATAGAAGGATATCCTTCACTAATCTAGGTCCGACTGTCCCTTCCAACCTATGTCCAACCACAAGGAGTTAGGTTGTCACAAATACATCGAGTAGTAGCCAACCTCCCCAAGCCAATTTGGACGCTTGTTTAACTCGACTTGAATGCCAGATGCACCGAATGGATCACAATTTGATAGCATATAACTCGACTTGAATGCCAGATGCACCGAAGGGATCACAATTTGATAGCATATTGGGCACATCAGGGATTCCAACCTCCTCACCCACTAACCCCATGATATTGGAACTCAACTAATAGAGAAGATTTCTTTTCTCTCTTCTTTTATCTTATGTCATTACATTGGGGACAATGTATGAGTTAGGTATGGGGGTGAGGTATGTTCCATACAATTGATAGTTAGGAATCTTTTTTGAAAATTTTTGAATGATCATTGACTTGTTTGCAATTGATTAACCAGCTTCAACACTTTTTAGATTTCCATTTTTAATGACTTAAGTAGTGCACATAACTTCAGTTAAATTTATTTTGGGATAATAGATGTCACTTAGTTAAGAAATACAAGTGTATACGCTTAGTCAAGTTTTGGCAATCATATGATTAAACATAGTGTATAATTGTGGTGAATTGCATTAAGCTATGAGTTTTTGGCCTAAAAGATTGAAGCATCTATATCAATATGTATTTCTTTGATGCATTATTATCTTCTAAGTGAATTTTTTCTCTAGAACTTGCTTGGAATCGATTTGAGAGCACATCTATAGATGCGTGCAAAAAAAAAGATAAAGGCCATCTTTGTTTTAACCCTTTAACTTAAAAAGCCAACCTAATTCAATATACTTTGTTAAACTTTTTGAGTTGAACCCCTTTTCTTGATAAACCCATAATAAACAACTAAAAAGTCTCATATCTTCACCCATCGTAAATGTAAGTAGGCATTCTAACCATAATTTATGTCAAACTTATTTAGAGATATATGGAAAGCAAAGAAAAGGAAAAAAGACAAAAGCAAATTGAAGAGATTTAGATTTGAATTGTGTGTTGTACTATTGTCTTAAAATATCAGTACATTGATGAAAAAAGAGAAAAAGAAAAATAATAATACCGCAATGGAAAATAAGTTATGGAGTAATCTATCTCTATGGAATGATGTTGTTGACTCCTTTGTGATTGAATTTATGTCTCCATAAGTGGTTAGATGCTTTGCTAATGTTTATGATTTTTACCCTTTCTGTTTATAAATCCTTACCTTTACCTATAGCCCAATATAACCTTAAATAAAGTCTTTTTGATGTGTGCATGTTTGTATTAGAAGTGGTGAAAAGTTGGTGAAAAAGCAAGTGTATGGTAGAATATTTGCATTAGAAGAATTTGAGTGAAATATTGAACCAACAAACACTTGAGTGATTTGAGCGATTTGTGAGAGTTTGCTATTATTATATGCTAGTTTCTGAAATAAGATTGCCTTAAATTAACTTTGTTTATATTACTTAAATGATTAACTTTGGGGCATTCACTGGTTACACAATTGTTTGACTCTTGAAGTGTACACTATTTACTGTTGTGAGACTTGGAATAAGGAAGTTGATTAGTTGGTTAATTGATTGTAAATATATTTTGTCAAGGATGAGCAAAAGATTGGTGTGGGGGAATTTGATAAGTTGTTATTTTTGTGCTAGCTTTGGATATAAATCTCTTTAGTGTGTTAAAATTTTTATTTAAAAGTAATGAACTTGTTTC
>JANKYF010000007.1:22344401-22356005 GCA_029829435.1 Erythroxylum hondense
GACGCCAGCGCTTATCGCAGCGTTTAATGCTTCTGTTGCTGTGCATTTTGTATAAAATGCACAGCAACAGTGCATCGCCTTTTCTTGCGTTGTTTTTTTTCCTAAGCTACTTGCCTTTAGATTTTTCTTCTTCTTTGTCTTCCATTTTTCGTCTTTTAATTTTCTTTGTCCACTTTATAAAGACAAACGAGTATTGATCTTCGAAAAATGTCCCAAATGGGATACTTTCGACTCACTTTAATTTCTTTGCTTCCAAATTGTACCTAAAATAATATTTAAATTAAAGTGAGTATCTTAAGCATTTTTATATTAATAATCACTAAATGTAAATGATTAAATATATTAACAATTAAACACATATCAGGAAGTTATAAAACATCAATGAGGAACTAAAGAAACTAAATAAGGTAATAACAGGAAGTGTAAAACATCTTCTAGACTTATCCAACCAAAAACTGACTCAAGCTTAGTCCGAATTATATCAGAATCCGACTAATGGGATGTTGTAAGAGAGGGAAAAATGGTCCCTCTCATACTACACCTAAGTATTAGAGTTCAAATATCTATAATGAGGTAGAGATCAAGAATAACATGGCCAACAAAGAGAGATAGGGATTATAGTTTCTTTCATAGATAGATTACGACAAGAAAAGCCACAAATAAGATCACCTCCCTTAATATGGGTAGGGCAAGATATAATCATGAAGGAATTTTTCAATTTCTTCTCAAGTATAATAGAAACATCATCAAATATTACTTTTTTAGTATAAATACTTAAAGAGATAATACAGAATCAATTAACTATTAAGGAAGTAAATATCCTATCTTAGCAAGTTACTAGATTTAAAGTTAAGAATAGGTTGAAGTCCTTTAACCCCCAAAAGCCCATAGCCCTGATGGGATGAACATGTATTTCTTCTAGAAAACATGGAATCTAATAAAGGGAACTAATAAAGAGGCAACTGAGGAACTTTTTTAAAGATGGAAACTCCTAAAAGAGATTAAGAAGACATTTATAACCTTGTTTCATAAAGGAAAAGAACATAATTTAGTATAACATTACAAACTTGTTGCATGTTGTAATTCTATTTAAAAGATAATATCAAGGATATTAGCCGAGAGAATGAACATAATCATGATTAATTATGTAACCCATTAGTAGGAGCACTCATCCCAGGTAGATAAATCAATGATAACATTCTTTTTGTACAGGAATTGTAGAATAACTACATAAGGAAATGGAGTAGTAGGAATTGTGTCCTTAAGATAGACTTCTAAAAGGCCTATGACACATTAGACTACAATTTCATCTTAAATGTATTGAAAAATTTAGATTCCCTGTTAACTTTATAAAAATTTACATTCTCTTTCTAGAGGAATAAATGGTCTCATTATAGGATCCTTAACAAATTGCAGGAGCTACAAACTCTTAAAGTAGTGAATCAATAAGAAGAAGTTACTGTATCCCAGGCACTCTCTAATCTGTATACATTGGTAAATCTTATACCTGATTCAAGTTTATTACAATTTTTGAGTAATTGTACGCTAAATCCTATAAAACAAGATTCAATAATATGTGAAGGCTTTGATAAAGTAAACACACGTAAACGAAGGTGAATTGTGTGTGACTTTAAAAAATTTACAAGTTACCTACAATTCGTATAAAGATAGGGGCCTCTTAAAATTTAAAAACAATAGCAGCCTATCAGATGATGGAACCCTGCTAAAAGACAGGAGTTTGCTAAACGATAAATCTTGTTAGAACAATTTAAAAAAAAAGGTGCCTGTAAAACTGAAAAGAGCCTCTTGCAAGTTGAAAAAATGAGCCTATTATAAGAGTGAAGAGCTTCTTGTAAAAATGAAAAAACAAATAATATACTGTAACAATTTAAAAGTTAAAAAAAGAGAGAGGAATAAAACAGTCAATTTATACTAGTTCAACTTTTAACCAAAGCTTATTTCCAATCCCCAGGTATTCAACTTGAATGTTTCACTAAAATCTCAAGTAGTAATTTTACGAGTCTCTTCAAGCTCATGAGTACATTTTTTTAAGGTTCTCTAACCTTCCAAACTAGTAGTATTTAGCTAGCCTTTACGAGCTTTCAACAGATGAAAATGTAATTTGCTCAATATGAGCTTCATTGATCTCTCTCAAAACTAATTTTCACTTTCTAGAGCACAAGAGATTTGACAATAATATCACTTTTAAGAGAATTGATTCTATAAATATATTTCAAGAGTCTGATCTCTTTTTACAAAAGAAGTAGCTCTTCGTTAAGTAGGCATTTCTTTCAACTAGTCGTTGCTTCACTTGAATCCTTAGTTAACTTGATGGATTTAAATCTGAATAACTTCAATGTCATCTTTGCCAAAAATCTTCTAGTAATCCCAAGGCTAATATAAGACCTTCATAATTAGTAAGATCCGTTTGGTAATATTCCTGCAAGAAAGGTAGCATATTTTGTATGATTTTATTTCCTTTTGAGAATTAGGCCATTAACAATAAAAGGAAATAACTCCAATGATAATATGATTCTTCCAGATATTGTGAAATAAATAAGATAAGTTCATTAGGAAGGTTCCTACAAGAAAGGAAGCATTTATCCTATGATTTTATTTCCTTTTGAGAATTAGATCGTTAATTGTATTAAGAAATAAATCCAATTTAAATTTTGAAATATTATGAGATTATCATCAAAATCATTAATAATAAACCTTAAGCTAGCAATCTTCCCTATTTTGATTATGACAAATAATAATAGTTATATTTTCAAAATTCATCTAATAATGAAGGGTTTCGAAAAATACCTGTAGAATTTATAAGTTCTTACTTATTAGAAGGAGCCTTTCCTTTCTTAGTAAAAAGCCTATCATTAACAAATCAAATATTAAAACTACATAGATTTAGTTAGTAACATTTGTCACGGATTCATTATGCTCACAAATCATGCAAGTAAAAGTCATGCAAGTATATCATACATCTTTCAGCAAAATATATTGTCATCTTAATTCTTCCCCTTTATCATTATCAAAAAGTAAAAGGAAAAGAAAGAATCAGGAAAAAGAAATAGCAATAAAGTTATTGAAGACATATATAACATGTTATGCTCAAAATCATACAAGGATAAAATATATCATTAACTCTTAACTCTCTCCCTTTGTCATTATAAAAAATATATCTACTCCCCCTGCATTAAGGTTGAGAATTCTTCACAGAAGGATGGATTAATAGCACCATATATTATGTCATCAACATATTTTTGTCCTATAAGTAAATCATTGTCCTTTCTCTTAACAAATAAGGTTTTATCTACCTTTCCTCTTTTGAAGTTATTCTCAAGCAGAAAATTGACCTTTCATACCATGCTTACGGAGCCTATTTTAGACTATACAGGGGTTTAGATAACTTCATCATATAATATGGATGATCTTCATTCTCAAAACTCGGAGGTTGCTTAACAAACACTTCTTTGTTAATGTATCTATTTAAGAAGGTGCTTTTGACATCTATTTAGAATAGCTTAAAATTTCTATAATAAGCGAAAGTAGGTAGAATTCTAATCTACTCTAACCAAGTAATAGGTGTATAAGTCTCATCAAAATCAATATCTCCCTATTGATTATAACCTTGAGCTATAAGTCTACCTTTGTTTCTTACCATTTTACCATTTTCATGATAGAAATCTTCAAAGTTTCTTCCATAATCACTCTGAATTGATGAAATGCAGTACAATCTAAATTTTTCTACAAAACTCCATCTTTTCTTTCAATGTAGTTGAAATGTAATATTTCACTTATCGTGTGTCTCAAACATCTACTATCAACTATTCATTGTTTTTCTCTTGTCTCCATTTTGAAGCATATCTTCAGAAAGTATTATCTCATTTTAGGTACCCAAATTTTTTTGGGTCCTTTTAAGTTAGTAGTTTAACCTCTCAGCCCTAAACATACATTTGAGATAATTTTCTCATTCTACGAAAGTTATAAGAATGACTAATGTGAACATGTTTACCACAGTAGTAGCACATAATAGATGAATGAGAATTGATATAATATCTACCATGTATTAGGTTCTTGTTGTTTTAGCTATAGCTATAGTTGGATTTGACAAAGAAGTTCTTATATGGCCTGATGTTATTGTTTTCATTGTATCCTATTCCGGCCTTATTAAAAACATATTTACCATAACCAAGAAATCAATCAATGTTTTTCCTTCCGTCAACAAAATTCGTTAAATCTTTTTCTAGAGATAAGATCTTTCCAGCACTTTTCTCTTTCTCAAGTTCTAAAATGGCACTTTTTTCTTCTAACTATCTCACCTTTTTAGAATCATTTTTAAGCAACGTATGTTCTAACTTAGCCACTCTTTCTTATAGAACTTCCTTTTTAGAGAACTTTTGCTTACAATCAACCTCAAGAGATATATTCTTGATCGCCAAATTCTCATTTACATAGTTGAATGATTTTATCTTACTCTTCAGAGATGCGTCATTGCTCTTGGACTTCTCAACTTTTTTGAAATGCTTCATTATCAACCTTTTGTACTGATCATATAATTCATGATATGCATTTTTCAATTCATTAACTTCAATATTAGAGTAAGAATAATATACCTCATCATCTCCTAATTTAGCCATAAGATAGGCATTGCTGACTTCTTCACTCTTCTTATTCAAAGCTTTCAAAATCCTTATTTGACTAGGCTACTTTTAATATTATTCCTCTTCTTTAAGATGATCTTTTATCTCACCTAAGCAAGGTTTCATGGATCATCAAGTTTTCTCGTAGCCAGTCGAGTGAAATAGTGTCTAGATCCTTCGCAATTTTTAGAGGTGTCATCTTAGATCTCCATTCCTTTAGTAGTGACCTTAGAATCTTCATTATGAGATCATCATTGGGATATATCTTTCCCAAGTTCTTTAAGGTCGTGATGATGTTGAATCATCCAAAGAATTCATCTATGCTTTCTCCATATTTCATGCCAATTTTTTCATATTAATGCACTAAAAAGCTTATTCTATGTTTCTTTACCTCATTCGTTCCTTCAAAGGTTACTTAAAGTTTATCGCACATTTCTTTTGTTGTTGAGTAATAAGATATCTTTTCATATTCTTCTGAAGACAACGTACATATCAGATGATGTTTTGTATTAGCATTTAATTATGCATTTCTTTTATTAGCATCGGTTCATACTTCTACGTTATTAGTAGTAGGAAGTGTAGATCCAACTTTGATGGCATGCCAGACTTCGATATCTACAGATTAGAGATATATGGCCATTCTCTCTTTCCACTATGAGTAGTTGTTTACATTGAAGTAAGGAGGCTTGTAGATGTAATGTTCTTCAAAGCTTCTCAAAATGTTTTCCATAATCTATCACATACTATAGAACACAAAAATGTGAAACCTGGATCTTATGTCAAATGATAAAGCAAACACACGCAAGAGGTGGTTAATTATGTGTGACTTAAAAAATTTGCAAGTTACTTTCAATTCATATAAAGACAGGGGCCTGTTAAAATAAAAATAATAAGAGTTTGTTAGACGATGGAATCTTGTTAAACGACAAGAGCCTGCTAAACAATAAATCCTATTAAAATAATTTAAAATAGAATGTGCCCGTTAAAATTGAAGAAAACCTCTTGTAAGTTGAAAACAAAAGGAGTCTATTATAAAAGTGAATGAGCCTCTTGCAAAAATGAAAACATAAACACTATACTGCAAAAATTTAAAAGTTAACGAGAGAGAGAGAGGAATGATGCAAATGATTTATACTGGTTTGCTTATAACCTAAGCCTAAGTCCAGTCCCCAAGTATCCAACTTGAGTATTTCACTAAAATCTCAAGTAGTAATTTGACGAGCCTCTTCAAGCTTATGAGTACATATTTTTTAAGGTTTTCTAACCTTCCAAACTAGTAATATCTAGCTAGCCTTTACAAGCTCTTAACAAATGAAAATGCAACTTGCTTGATATGAGCTTCAATTATCTCTCTAAAAAAAATTCACTTTCTAAAGCACAAGAGATTGGACAATGATATCACTTTTAAGAGAACTGATGCTATAGATGTATTTCAATAGTCTGATCTCTTTTTGCAAAAGCAATGGCTCTTCTTTAAGTAGGCATTTCTTTCACTAGCCGATGCTTCACTTGCATCCTTAATTAACCGGTTGGATTTAAATCTGAATAACTTCAATGTCATATTTGCCAAAAATCTTTTAGTAATCACGAGGTTAATATACAACCTTCATAAATAGTAGGATCCTTTCGAATAAATCATTTCTAATAAGGTAAGTTCAAAAAGAAGGTTCCTGCAAGAAAGGACGCATATTTCGTATGATTTTATTTCCTTTTGAGAATTAACCCATTAACAATAAAAGGAAATAACTCCAATGATAACAACATTCTTCCAAATACTATGAAATAAATAAGGTAAGTTCATTAGAAAGGTTCCTATAAGAAATGAAGTATTTATCCTATGATTTTACTTTCTTTTAAGAATTAGACCGTTAATTGTAGAAGGAAATCAATCTAATTTAAATTTTGAAATATTATGAGGATATCGTTAAAATCATTAATAATAAACCTTAAGCTAACAGGGTCAACTTTTGGAGTGCCAACTAAGAAGATGATCAAAAAGCTAATAATCAGCTGTACTAGTATAAGGAACTAGGAGTAACATGGAACAAATTAGTGTTGATTAAATTCTCCCTCCTATAGGTAGCCTAAACACTATGGTTGGCAATTAAAAATATACCCCCATTAATTAATAAATTATCAAGATTTATACCCATTCTTGACTAATGCATCCTATGTCAAAGGGCTATGGAGACAATGGATCTCCTCTTCTTTAGGTGTCCACATACATGGAAAGCTTGGATGTATGTCATACAAAGATGCAGACTAGAAGAACCAAATGACACATGGAAGGAGATAATAAAATGGTGTATTAAATTGGACCATAGAAATAACAAAAAGAAAAGGATGTTTCAAATTATTTTATTATCATACTATCCTTAAAAACATGGGATGAATGCAATAGTACGACAATTAGAGATCAAACTACCTCCTTGAAAGTCTTTAACACTAATCTTCTCTTAATCATCCAGGAACATCTCAATACTTATTAATAAAATTCACCTATCATTTTTTACAAAAAAATAGATGGAATATTATATAAGTATTATGATTCAAAGGAACCTATCGTGCTACATGGTAAACATAGACAAAATGGGGATCATGAATTAAAAACCAGAGGGAGCAATTAATTACAGAAGAGAGGCATACATGTTGATCTATGGAAGAAATATTAAGGGCAAGCTACCCCTTTCATTAGGCCATCTCCAACCATCACACCAAAACACCACATAAATTCACTCCAAGGAGCACACTAAAATTGGACATCATTTTAGTGTAATAAATAGTAACACAACAAATTTGGTGTGTTACTATTCATACACCAAAAGTTTTAAAATGACATCTTTGACCATTTTCTTATTTACATATTCCTTTTACGCCCTTCTCACAATTTGATTTATTCACGTAATTTACTAAGTAATTAAATTTAAAATATATATTACTTTACATAAAAAATATCATTACAAAGATCTCATTGAAACATTTAAAATGATACTAATATTAATATTTATTTATAATTCTTATTTATAAGTGTTATAAATTCATTAATAAAATATTTTAAGAATAAAAATAAATTTGAAATAAAAGGTACATAAACTTAAACCACAACATTGATTTAAAAATTAAAACTCAATAAAAATGTTTGAAATTACAACCAAGCTAGAATAAGTTACAATTACAACCAGGATCGAGATTACAATCAAATTAAAAGTAAAACTAAAGAACTTGAGAATATTAATTTAACATAAATAATTAACAGTTTTGGACGGTCATCCTCATTTCCTCCCAAATCAAAATATTGGTTAAAGCTGCTAGATGAACCAGCTTCTCTTTGGGGTTCCCCTTCTTGAGCTCTTTTTGCATAAATTTTCATTTGTTCATTTATGAAAACCTCACGCATCACTGGATCTTTAATGGAATCTAGATCTTTGCATAAAATTTTATTATCTTCTCATCTTTGTCATAGCTCTAATTTGTTTCCTCATTTTGAGCTCGTAACAACTGAAATTCATAATTTTTTCGAGAAGAGATTGACTTTCATGAAACATTCCTTTGATTTCTTTATTCATGGACATAAAAAGTTTTTTCATTTCCTCATTTTGTTCCTTTTTCATTTTTTATTTCTTCCTTCCAATAAGACGAACAACTTCATCATTTCTTTCAGTAAAT
Organism: Erythroxylum hondense; assembly: GCA_029829435.1. Lineage (NCBI taxonomy): Eukaryota > Viridiplantae > Streptophyta > Magnoliopsida > Malpighiales > Erythroxylaceae > Erythroxylum > Erythroxylum hondense. Next base: position 22,352,708 of record JANKYF010000007.1, read on the forward strand.
TCATCTTCAACTTTTAAATCATTATTTAAATCAATACAAAATGATGATGATCCTATTGACTTATCTGATTTTTGGGATTCAGATGGTGACATTTCATTACACTTAGATCATTTTCGATGACTTGATGTTTTCTCTTTGCTAATATCATCATATTTCTCTATATTTTTTAGGATTTGCCATATATGATAAATTTTGGAACATGAAATTTTGGATCTTGAATGAGTAAATCTTTTGCTTTCTTGAACTGCAAGACAATAATGTGACTTAAGTTAGATTTTAGGCTATAAATCAAACGTATTTCAATTCATACAAAGAAAAAAACAAATAAATAAATTACTTACAATATCTTATTCAAAAGCACCACTTGGATTCAAGTTTTCAAATTGTCGAACACATCATCTGAATTTTCCAACAACTGTCATTATGGTTTTCCATCAAGCTTGTAAAGATCTCCAAGCTCGAACAATGGTGATATGATTTGGCAGCATTTAACGTAACTAAATTGTGATACGAGACCAAAACTAAGTCATAGATTAATCTCTACCAGTGACTGGATCTTGTGAAACATTAAGATATATATGGCACAAGACTCGATCTTCTTCAACTAAATATGATGTACTTCGAAAGGTATTTGAAGGCTTTACACCAAAATTTGTGCTTGTCATTTTTTAGATAGGTTTCAAAGAGTGCTATAGTTTAGAATTTAAAAAAGTGTTATATAAAATGAGTATTTCATTTTAGTGGAATAAATCAACTATTTATAGAGATGTTGTGTGAAAAAAATAAGAATAACAAAGAACGGTTGAGATGAGTGCAATCTAATCCAACGGTTAGGAAGAAATAGAGTTAGATTTTTTACAAAGATTCCTTATTTTGTCTTGGATATTATATGTAAAGGATAAGAATACTGATGAACGATTGAGATGAATGTAATCTAATCCAATGGTTGGGAAGAGATAGAGTTAGATTTTTTGTAGAGATTCCTTACATTATCTTAGATATTATGCGGAAAGGATAAGAATATTAATGAACGGTTAAGATGAATGCAATCTAATCCAACGTTTGGGAAGGGATAGAGTTGGATTTTTTTTACAGAGATTCAGGGTAAGAATGCTAGTGAACAGTTAAGATGAATGCAATCTAATCTAACGATTGGGAAGAGATAGAGTTAAATTTTTTTCAAAGATTCCTTATCTTGTCTTAGATATTATGTGGAAAAGATAAGAATACTAATGAATGAGATGAATGCAATCTAATCCAATGGTTAGGAAGAGATTTAGTTAGATTTTTATGAAAAGATTCCTTATCTTGTCTTGGATATTGTGTGGAAATGATAAGAATAATAATGAATGGTTGAGATTAATAAAATCTAATCCGACGGTTGCGAAGAGATAAAGTTAGATTTTTTACAGAGATTCCTTATCTTGTCTTCGATATTGTGTGGAAAGGATAAGAATACTGATGAATGGTTGAGATGAATGCAATCTAATCCAATGGTTGGGAAGAGATAGAGTTAGATTTTTACAGAGATCCCTTATCTTGTCTTAGATATTATGTGGAAAGGATAAGTGTAACATCCCATTCCTATACTAAGGGTTAGAATCCTAAATTTCGGTACATGTAAGATCAATGAGAAATTAAGAAAAATGCATTTTTATGCTCATGCATATTGTTAGCATACACGCATGTGTATTTGAATTTTTGTACACATTAAAATAACTGTACATATATTCATTGACCTTTTGGGTATAATCGATTATAAATGTGATTATGTGAGAATTGTGAATTAATTGTATTGGAAATTGATGCGGAGAATATATGTATTGATTTAGAATTTTTATGAATTTTGGGGAAATTTTTCAAAAATGTTGAGTATTATTAGACTAGGAAAATTTTCATTTGGCGTGTAAATTAATGGAAGGAAATAGAAATAAGAGTCAAATAATATTAGAGAAATTTTATAGATGACCTTAGAATTTTTGAGAAAATGATATTAAAAATTTAGAGACAATTGGAGTAAATTTTGGGAGATGGTAGAACTAGCTTAATAAGAGAAACTAGTTTGAAGCATTAGGAATTGGACCAATAGATAAGTGACATGTGTCACTTATCTTGTTTAAGTTGTACTATACAATTCTTTTGGAAAGACCCAATTACTGTGTGGATCTTGTCTCTTCTTCGAGATTTTTCTTTATCTTCTAGAAGCTTCATTCTTTTAGAAAAATCTCACTCTCACAAAGAAAGTTTTTCTCTCACTTTTTACTCACCATCTCTTTTTGTTATTTTCTTCACTATAACTGAAATACCTAACCCTACAACTCTTGACTGTTGATGATCGAGTATTATTGGAAAGCTAAGGTTTATATGATCTCACAAGTTTTGGAGTTTTAGACAAGTAAACATTTTTAATGATTTTTCATTATTGCATAGGATGAAACATACATCATGTTAGTTATACATTGAAGTTATAAAATAGAAAGGTACACGTGTTGAAAACGTGAGTGAAAAACTAGAGTATACAACATGCGTTGATTTTTCAGATTTGATCATTAAAATGTTATTAGATGGTGTTAAAATGATTTTTAGAGTTGAAAGATCTTAGAAAACATGTATAACTAGGTGCAGAAATGTTTTGAAGAAAACAGTAATGAGTACTCTGTTTTCATTGTGTATATATATATATATATATATTCGCATACACGTGAGTTTTGAGCATTTTAGAGATGAACAAGTTTAGAGTAGAAGAATAGTTGTAAGATGATGTTCTTAGATGAGAATGAATGTTTTAAAATGAAAATTTGAGGAAGAAGTGAAGAAAAAGCAGCAGTTGAAAATGCAGAAAATGTAAAGATATATACATGAGTGTGATTTTATGTTTTTTTTATGATTATGAAAAATGATAGATTTTGATTTGGCTTTAATAATTTGAGCTGAAATGAAATAGGAATGAAGAGGAAATATTGAGAAAATAAGCTAGAAGTGATAGAGTAAGCAAAAGAGATGTTTTAAAATGTAGAGATGAATTAGAGTTAGAGATTAACATTGTTGAAGTGTGCTGCACATGTACAAATGCAGTGTTTCCACTGAACGTGCATCTGTATTTTTTCCATATCTTAGCCTATAGACATCCAAATGGGATGATTGTAAGTTCATATTAAACTAAAGACGTATGCTATATTTTTCATGAAGGAATTGAAATTTAATTCTATCTCTAAGAGTTTCAAAATTTAGCTCGAAGTTGAGTTTGTGGATTCTATCATGGTTTGGAATAGTCTGTAGTGTTTTTAGCATAACTTGA
>JANKYF010000007.1:22402938-22414373 GCA_029829435.1 Erythroxylum hondense
GGAAAGTATGTTGTTTTGAGTAATATAAGATTTGGATAAAGGTGAAAGAAATGGAAAAGAGAGAAAGAGAAAAAAAAAATTATACCGAATTTTTGATAGGTTTAGTCTAGGTTTCCAACGCGACGTTATTTTCTAAAGAGTATTGTTTTCGGATGTCGGATCCGCTTTCGTTGTCTCTGTATTTGATTTGATTCGATTCGATCGTTTTTGCTTTCGTTCTAATTCAATATGTATTTGATTCCACTTTGCTAAGTGCTGTTTCGCTTCCGATTCGATTTGTTTTATTTGATTTCGATTCGATTCGCAATTCAACTCCGTTTTCGATTTCGTTTCCGCATTTTTGTGTTTCGTTTGCATTCGTCCTTTCGTTTTACGGTTGGGATCTGGTTCCGAGATCGGGTCCCAACATTGAAAGTTTGATAGCTGCAGTTAAGGAATGAAATTTTTTAATGGTGCTTGGATGTAATTACATGTGTATGGGTATGTTGTATTAAGAATATGGAGTGTTATCACATTTAGTGAGATTAAAGAGTAAGTTTAATCTTGTGAAAGAAACTTGATTGTTATTGGATAGGTGATGTAGAATATTTTTTTTTCGTAAGGATAGGGTGATCGTGGTCGTTTAAAAAATTAGAAAATGTAAAGAATTCACTTAGGCATATAAGCATCCAATTTTGATTTAAACTAAAGGTTTGTGAGGATGAGGAAAAAAAATATGAGGATCAATACCTAGACTTCATACTCAAACAAAGCTTCCTGATTCTAACCAAACTAAATTAATATCATGCATTGAAGAAGAGGAAAAAGTTCATATAATAAAAAGAAAGTAATAACAACTGAAGTCATTAATAAAAAAAGAGTAATATATCGATAGCCTAAATAAAAGAGGTCTTTAGGTATTAAAATGGACAATATCAAAGGACTTTTTTTTACTAGAATGCGCAATAGGAAGACAAGATGAATAAATATATGAATATTTATTTGTACAAGAAGGAAAATCAAATTCCTTTATTAGCTTCAAGTCAGTCATCTGTTATATGCCTCTTATTTAATGGTAGACAAAGAGCCTAAGTTCCTCACTCACTTGGTTCTTACGAGTTATATAATCCTAAATGAAAAAAATGAGAAGCTCAAAAACCAAAGAAATATTTATTATTAACAGTGAATTCACCAATTGTACATACCAAGTGAAGCAAAAAATTGGATGATTGATTTGAAGCAATCTTAGCCAGTTATATGCAGCTTAAGAAAGTGAATTTATATGATGAAGTTTGATTGATTAATTATTTATCCATATTGAGACTCTGAATTTACAAGAATTCATCCAAAATAAAGCAAGGAGATCCTTTAGACAGAACCCATCTTGCTCAGATAAACAACTGATCATGTTAAAGAACTTACACTGCCTAAAATAGGAAGAGTAGTCATAAGAAGAAGAAGAATGTCAAATTAAACCATGGAAATTTGTGATACTTCAATATTTTGTCCAAAATTGATAACAATCCTTTAATTGATTTAAGCATAACTTGTAATTTATACCACTTCTACTCATGGCATTAGTCTCATCACTTTTTTAATGGTATTTTCTATAAAATGGAATTTTAAAACATCAAGAATCAAAAATAACACTTCAAGCTTAAAATCCACCCAACCATAAGTTCATTTTTATTTAATAATTTGTTCGTTTTTATTTAATAATATGATTTATAACACACAGTGGGAGGGAGTGCAAAAAAAGACCATCATTTTGTATGATTTAATTGTATTCTTAAGATGACATACATGATAAAAGTGTATTATTACTGAAAGTATTGAAATGTAGATCATAATAGGACAAAAGTGAAATTGTAGCTTTATAATTAGGCCACGAGATAGGAAGCCTAAGATATAAGTAAAGAAGAGGAAGGAGAACTTATTAAAACTCCTAGTAATTGTCATATAATAAAGGAAACTATTATCAAAAGGAAAACATTTGGTGCCCATTATTTGATGGACACTAATAGTCATCACTATTATAAATAATAAAACTATTATTTTTATAAAATAAATTTTTTATTAAGTAAAGATAATCTCTTATGGCCATCAAATGATAGCCTCTTAGTTGGTTCTTTATATGAATTATCTCCAAAAGGTATCAAAAGGAAATAATAAGTATGGAAGGAAACAAAGTCTTTTGATATATAGAATACCTATAAGGTTGACAGACTACTAAGAATCATACTTTACATAAAAACACCATAAGGTCTAAACCTTATGGTGTATAGAAATCCGATTAATTGGAAGTAATTCACAACTACCTTTTATATTTATTCTAAGATACTGGTAAGATAAATATATAATCTCATATAAAGTTGCCAAAATTTAAACTTCATGTAAAATAAAAAGTAATGGATATAAACATAAATAAGGTTATGACTTGTCATATCAACTAGTAGTTCACAAAAAAGGAGCTTGTTGTTTTAAAAAAACTCAAAAAATAGGCAACTTTAAGAGTTTCCAACTTCACTTTCATAACTAGTGAAGCCTTTTTGTGTTGTGCTATGTTCATCGTTAAGAGAGAAGGTGCCTATTATGACATGAAAGTTACCCATGCAACGATAATTATTGTTATGCAATTCCTTAGAAAATTTCATGCCTTCTTCAAATTCGCAATCACTACTTTAGTATTACAAGCCTTGTAATAGCCATCAACACTTTCCTTACCACTTGCCTAAAGCGTTCAGAGACTCAAATCAGGTTGTAATAAACAAATAATGTCAATCCATAGCCACAAGAGTAGAACAAATACAAAGAGTTTGTATATCATAATCAAAGGCACATTAAGATATAGAAAAGCCAACTTAGTTACAATTTTGATGCCACAAGTAATCAAGTTTCTCTAGAAAGAGATCATCATAGATGTGTACCAACCAGAGCAGATAATACACTAAGAAGTTAAGGAATGAAACATTCTTAGGTAAACCATGATTACCAACTATAGTTGTGTATGGAGACATAAGTTTACAACCTAGATGATTTACATGGTTTATATTTGATCAATATAGAATATTTCAAAAATAATCCTAAGTGAATAGGAGTCATAATGAGAAATTCTAAGAAAATATTGTGCAAAAGGAAACAATTCAATATCATCACTTTAATAGATATGACAAACTTCTATGATTCTTTAATCAAAAGAAATTTGATGCAACCTATGTAATACAAATAAGAAGAGAAGTAGTTATACATTGACTTTGGACTTAAGCTTGCAATGAATTCACCATAAAAATGGATGACTAACAAGAGATGGGAACATAATACCCAAACTCTGTGTATTAACGGGACTTACACTAGTTTTTTGTTGTTATTGTTATTAAATCACTTCCATCAAGCAATAAAGGCACTCTATTCCTTAAATTAACTCCCACAATAAGTTGGGTTTAAACTCCATATTGTACATTTTTATCATTATTGTCTTGGAAAATTTTTAATGCAATATATTAATTTTGCCAATAACATCATATTATTCTTCCTAGCAATTAGAAGTTCCATCTATATCTAAATATAACATATTTAAGTAACTTGTCTCAAATGTAATCACAATCTGCTTTAATGAAACATCACATTCCTAAAGATGCTTATAGTTAAGTAAGATGATAGTCATCTTACTATTAATCATGGTTGAATTTGATTTTTTTTAATTATGATTGTTGTTATTGTATTTTTCATTAGTAATGTACCACCTAAACTTTTATTGATTAATCTTAAAGAATTTAAGAAAATATTAGATTTTTATCTTATTTAAAGTCAATTTATTAGAATTATTGTTACGGAAAGAAATAGGCAAAATGTCAATTTCAATTATGAATGGGGTTATGATTACTGGATTTAACACCTAAGTAAATTTAAAAAATATATAATTTTTAACATAGAAATAATTGTTGTTTTATTTTATTGATCCTAGAATTTATCGCGTGTAGTATAAGAGTAGGTATTGGCTATTTTCCTAACTCCTATATGATTAGTCAGCCAAGTTTTATGTTTTGTTTATCAGTTAATAAAATAGTTAAAGATAAGAATTACCGAGAAATATTTGTTATCCTCTTCTTTATAAATACAATTAAAATCAATATGAATTATCTTTCCTTGTTTAATTTTCAAGATTTTCCTAATGAATAGCATTTTGTTATCATTTTGGTACATAGCTACTGGAACACAATGTTGTTTCATTATATTCCTGCTTTTTGATGACCTTACTGACATAATATATTTGATAAGGATAAATCATAGTTAGCTGGAGATCTTATTCTAGTTATTATACAGGTCTATCCCTTGAGATCCTTACAAGATATGATTACATTCAAATGTAATCTTCCCTTGTATAAATGCAAAGCTCAACTGTAAATACAAATATCAATTACTCCAAACCTTATATGGTATCAGAGCTTCAAGAGGTTTTACCACCCATTCTAGACAATGTCGATAAACCTAGTATTGCCTTCAACAAATGATTTATCTTCTGCACTCTCCTTCTCTCCCAATATTTCTCATCAGTTGCCTTTTAAACTCACTTCATCTATTTTTTTTCTCTAGCCAATGCTTAAAGGGTGTCGCTTAGTTGGTTACATTAATGGTGGTGAGTTTCCTCCACCACAATTTCTAGACAACCATGTTCTAAATCCTATGCTTACACTATGGTAACAAAGAGATCAACAAGTACTAAGCCATATTATGGCTTTAGTTTCCAAATCTCTCTTGTCACAAGTTGTAGGGGTAACAATTGCTAAAGAAGCTTGGGATAAGCTAGTTATAGCTTATTCTTTTGCATCTTGTCCTCACATTTGGAGCTTGAAGTTACAGCTTCATTCGCTTCGTCAGGAGAATGATAGTATTCTGTCTTACATTCAAAAAGCCAAAAGCATTTCAGATCATCATTCATCCTTGGGCCATCCTTTTTCAGACGATAATCTTGTTGAATATGTTCTTGCTGGCCTTGGACAAGCATACTGGCCTTTTAATCGTGCTCTGGAAGCATGAATGGAATCAACTCAATTTGATGACCTTTATGGTCTGCTTCTCTATGAGGAATGATAATTGACTATGGAAGTTCAAGCTAAAATCATTCAACCAGCTATCTACTACTCACATTGTCAAAACCATCAGTTTCAACTCTCTCTCTCGTTGTTGATCTCAGTCAGTATAGTTCCCCTGCACCTATTGTTTCTCCAGTCGACTCTCTAGCCTCTTTCGATTCACCGATTTTCTACAACCCAAACAAATGTCACCCCATGATCATACGAGCACAAACAAGCATCTTAAAACCCAAAACCTTTCACAGTGCCCTTCATTCCATCTCTAAGCCTAGCTGCATTACAGAGGTTGTCAAACACCTTGCTTGGCATAAAGCAATGGCAAAGGAGTTCAATGCTCTGTTGGCTAATGGCACTTGGCAACTCGTATCCTCTCAACCCCATCACAATATCATTAGTTCTAAGTGGGTGTTCAAGATCAAACAACACCCAGATGGCTCTATTGATCATTTTGAAGTAAGGTTAGTCGCAAAGGGCTTCCATCAAAGACCAGGAACCGATTACAATGAAACATATAATCCAGTGGTTAAACCCATTATGATTCGAGTGGTTGTTTCTCTTGCAATTTCTTTGGGATGGTGTATTAATCATCTTGATGTCTCCAATGCTTTCCTCCATGGGGATCTTACTGAAGAATTTTATATGACACAATCAAATAGCTTCGTTGATCCTCTCTAACCGCACCACTTCTATCAATTACGTAAGTCCTTATATGGACTTAAACAAACCCCTAAAATGTGGCTCAAAAAATTTATGCATGCTCTAACCTCTATCCACTGGTCTGCTGTTAACTGAATTCTTCATTATGTATAGGCCACATCTCGCTATGGTATCTTTCTCTCCAAAGCTTTAGGATTGCATATTAACAGTTTCTGTGATGCTAATTGGGGATGATCTCAAATCAACCACAGGGTTTGCTATCTTTTTAGGCAATAATATAGTTAGCTAGTTTGCGAAGAAACAAAAATCTATCTACCTCATTAATGGAATATCATTCAATTTCCATTGTCAGTTTAGAAACTCTATGGATCAAAACTCTGCTCCTTGAATTGGGTTGTTCGCAAGCCATTCCATCAATCTGGCTTGACAATTGAAGTGCCACATACATGACTTCCAATTCGATTTTTCACCCTAGAACCAAGCACATTGAAGTTGATTTTCATTTTGTGTGAGACTGTTGGGTCTGACTATTTCAAAGTTGTTAATATGTTCCTATATACTAGGAGTCAAGTAGATAGAGTTTGTTTGAATTAGTTTTGAATAAGTCTGTAACAAATACTATGAGGTGTACGTGGTTGTTACTGGTAGTTTTATCATGTAAAGGCTATAAAAGCCTGTAGCTGTTTAATAAAAGATGAACTGAACATTTCCTGAACTTTGTGTGTGTGGTTAAGAGCCTATCAAATTCTGGTATCAGAGCCAGAAAGAGAGGAGTGAAACACTGTGAGTGTAGGTGAGTGTGTGATGATGGCTGAAACCAACAGTTTTGCACAAGCGTGTATTCCCAAATTTGATGGAGATTATGATCATTGGAGTTTGATCATGGAAAATCTCCTTAGATCAAAGGAGTATTGGAGTGTTGTCCAGGGAGGTTATACAGAACCAGCCAACGAAGAAGCATTGACATCAGCTCAAAGGAAGATTCTAGAAGAAACGAGGTTGAAGGATTTGAAGGCCAAGAATTATCTCTTCAGTTCCACTGACAAGACTATTTTGAAGACAATTGCTCAGAAGGAAACGGTCAAACAATTGTGGGACTCAATGAAGGTTAAATATCAAGGGAATGCTTGGGTGCAGCGTGCTCAGCTTCAAACTCTTCGCAGAGATTTTGAGCTACTGAAGATGAGACCAGGAGAGACAGTCAATGATTATTTCGGGAGAGTGATGGTGGTGTCCAATGACATGAGAAATTGTGGTGAAGACATGCCAGATGTCAAGATTGTTGAGAAGATTCTACGTACTCTCACCGAGAAGTTCAATTACATTGTGTGCTCGATTGAGGAGTCAAAAGACATTGATAGTCTTTCGGTTGATGCCTTACAAAGCTCGCTGCTGGTTCACGAGCAGAAATTTAGAAGGAGTGGTGGAGAGAAGCAAGCACTAAAGGTTAGTTATGACGAAAGAGGAAGCAGGAGTAGAGGAGCTGCAACTAGAGGTCGGGGGAGAGGCAGAGGAAGGCAAATTAACAAGGACACCGTGGAATGTTATAAATGCCATCAACTAGGACATTTTCAATACGAATGTCCTAGTAGAGACAAGAAAGCCAACTATACCGAAGTTGATGAGGAAGAGGAGATGCTTTTGATGGCTTTTATGGAAACTAACAATGCAAAAACTGAAGAGATGTGGTACTTAGATTCCGGGTGCAGCAATCATGTGTGTGGGAAGAGACAGTGTTTCTCGAATTTTGATGGTACATATAGACATTCAGTGAAATTGGGCAATAATACAAGAATGGAAGTGATGGTGAAAGGAAATATAAGGCTGAAACTTGAGGGCACAACTCAGGTAATTACAGATGTTTATTATGTGCCAGATTTGAAAAATAATTTACTCAGTATAGGCCAACTTCAAGAAAGAGGATTAACTATTCTTATAAAGCATGGAGTATGCGGGCTTTATCATCCAAAAAGGGGTTTAATTATGCAGACATGGATGACGACAAATAGGCTGTTTGTGTTGTTGGCTAATGTGGTACCAGAAAGCTCTATTTGCTTACAAACAATGGCAAAAGATGAATCACAGCTGTGGCATCGGAGATATGGACACTTGAGCTATAAGGGGCTGCGGATATTAAGATATAGAGATATGGTAAAGGGCATTCCACTTATTAAACCAACAACCAAGTCATGTACCGATTGCTTGGTAGGCAAACAACATAGAGAGGCGATTCCAAAAAAAAGTCAATGGCGTGCTTCCAAGAAATTGCAGCTCGTACATGCTAATATCTGCGGACCAATCACACCATCTTCTAACAGTGATAGAAGGTACATTTTAACATTCATTGATGATTATAGTAGAAAGATGTGGATATATTTTTTGATTGAAAAATCTGAGGCATTCACAACTTTCAAACATTACAAGAGTCTTGTTGAAAAAGAGTATGGACTACCTATATGTTGTTTACGTACTGACAGAGGAGGAGAATTTACCTCCAATGAGTTTAATATTTTCTGTAAAGATAATGGTATAAGCAGGCAACTCACAGCAGCTTACACTCCACATCAAAATAGGGTAGCCGAACGCAAGAATCGGACTATTATGAATATGGTTCGGTGTATGTTAACTGACAAAGAAGTACCAAAGAGATTTTGGCCTGAAGCTGCGAGATGGACAGCACATGTTCTCAATAGAAGCCCGACGTCGGTCGTGAAAGAGAAAACACCGGAGGAATTGTGGAGCGGAGTTAAACCTAAAGTGGATTATTTTAGAGTTTTTGGATGCTTAGCCCATGTTCATGTGCCAGATCAGAAAAGAAACAAGTTGGATGATAAAAGCTTCCCCTGTGTGTTACTGGGAGTTAGCGATGAGTCGAAAGCATATCGGTTGTTTGATCCAGTAACTAAGAAAATAGTGACGAGTCGAGATGTGAGCTTCGAAGAAGATAAGGGCTGGAACTGGGGAAAAACAGCGGAAGAAGTAAGACAAGATGTATTGGTTTGGGAAGGTTGTGATGAAGATAAAGCTGAAGAGTCCGAGGATGAAGAAGAAGCTGCAACTGAAATTAATAATGAAGACCACGAAGCTATTGTACCAGCAGTCAACCAAGAAGCACCAAGTGACATATTTTCAGCAGTAAATAGATCTCAGAGAGCTCCTCCATACTTGCAAGATTACGTAGCAGGAGAAGGTTTTTCAGAAGAAGAAGAAGAGTTAAACAATCTTGCGATGTTTGCTTCCTACAAAGATCCTTGTTCTTTTGAAGAAGCAGCAGATGAAGAAAAATGGAGAAAAGCTATGGACTGTGAGATGGAGTCCATTGAGAAGAATGGGACTTGGCAGCTTACACCACTACCAGTTGGGGCAAAGAAAATTGGCGTAAAGTGGGTTTTCAAGACTAAACTAAACGAGAATGGTGAAGTGGACAAGTACAAAGCTCGGTTGGTAGCTAAAGATTACGCTCAACAGCATGGGATCGATTACAATGAGGTTTTTTCCCCAGTTGCAAGATGGGACACGATTCGGATGATTCTAGCATTAGCAGCACAAAAAGGTTGGAGTGTGTACCAACTTGATGTTAAAAGTGCGTTCCTTCATGGTGAATTAAAAGAGGATGTATATGTGGAGCAGCCGTTGGGATATATTCGTAAGGGTGAAGAACAGAAGGTTTACAAGCTTCGGAAGGCACTTTATGGGTTAAAGCAGGCACCACGTGCTTGGTATAGTAGAATTGAGGCTTATTTTCTCAAAGAAGGCTTTACACGATGCAATTATGAGCATACTCTGTTTATCAAGTCAGAAGGAGGTAAGAGACTTTTAATCGTAAGTTTGTATGTTGATGACTTGATCTTTACGGGTAATGATACTTACATGTTTGAGAAGTTTAAAAACTCCATGAAAGATGAGTTTGAGGTGACGGATTTAGGGAAGATGAAATATTTCCTTGGTGTGGAGATTATGCAAAAACCAGAAGGCATCTATCTAAGTCAAAAGAAATACGCTGGTGAATTGTTGGAAAGATTTCATCTGGACAATGGAAATCCAGTCAAAAATCCGATTGTACCAGGCTCTAAATTCTCGAAGGAAGGAGGAGGAGCCAAGGTGGATGCAACCTTATTTAAACAATTAATTGGGAGCCTCATGTATATTACTGCTACAAGGCCAGATTTAATGTATGTAGCGTGTTTGTTAAGTAGATATATGGCTAGTCCCACAGAGGTGCATATGCAAGCAGCAAAAAGAGTGCTGCGTTATTTAAAGGGTACTGTGTCTTTGGGTTTGTTTTACAAGAGAGGTGATACAACAGAATTAGTTGCCTATACAGATAGTGACTATGCAGGGGACATCGATGATAGAAGGAGTACAAGTAGTTATGTGTTTTTTGTTGAATGAGGGGGCAGTTTCTTGGGCTTCAAAGAAGCCGCCGGTGGTGACACTATCAACTACAGAGGCTGAATTTGTTGCGGCAGCATCTTGTGCATGTCAATGTGTCTGGATGCAAAGAGTTCTGGAGCAACTTGGGTGTTTACTGCGACAGCCCACAACTATACTATGTGATAATTGTTCAACAATTAAAATGTCCAATAACCCAGTTCTACATGGCAGGAGTAAGCATATTGATGTTAGATTCCATTTTCTAAGGGATCTTACGAAGGAGGACGTTGTGAGGCTTGTTCACTGTGGCACAAAGGAGCAAGTAGCTGATATAATGACAAAGCCCCTGAGATGCGTTCATAAAACTGCGAGAAGAACTTGGAATGTGTGAGGTACCACTGGGTTTAAACTAAATGATACACTGTTCAGTTCAGGGGAGGCATTGTTGGGTCTGACTATTTCAAAGTTGTTAGTATGTTCCTATATACTAGGAGTCAAGTAGATAGAGTTTGTTTGAATTAGTTTTGAATAAGTCTGTAACAAATACTACGAGGTGTACGTGGTTGTTACTGGTAGTTTTATCATGTAAAGGCTATAAAAGCCTGTAGTTGTTTAATAAAAGATGAACTGAACATTTCCTGAACTTTGTGTGTGTGGTTAAGAGCCTATCAGAGACAAGGTCCGTTAGAAGGAACTTCAGGTACACTATGTCTGCTCCTTTGATCTATGTGCATACATTCTTACCACACAATTGTCTAAGGCCAAGTTTCAACATCTACGTGACAAGTTGCAAGTGGTTCCCACCCGCTTACAACTTGAGGGGGCATGATAAGGATAAATCATAGTTAGCTAGGGATCTTATTCTAGTTATTATACAAGTTTATCCCTTTAGATCCTCACAAGATACGATTACATTCAAATGTAATCTTCCCCTGTATAGATGTAAAGCTCAGCTATAAATACAGATATCAATTACTCCGAACCTTATAATATTGACATTTTTCAAATAAAATAAAGTCAGGTGTCTGTGGTTTGGTTTGATTTGTGAGTCTCATTCTTTGAATAACTCCATAGGATCTAGGAAAGTAAGAACTCTAATCCGAATTGACAAGAGCTCTATCTAATTCTGTAGCTATGAAGATATAACTTTAATGTTAATTACATCATAAAATGAACACAAGTGGTTGGGAGACAATAGCACCTACTAAAGTAAACATTTTCCTGTAACTTCAATTACCAATCTCCTTAGATAAACCTATTGTAAAATTAATCTATTAATATTTGGAGTTTTTAACCTATCCGGTGGAATTAGTAATTGCATGTTGAATATTC
>JANKYF010000007.1:22440700-22453981 GCA_029829435.1 Erythroxylum hondense
TGAGGTTGAAGAGAGGAGCAGACATCGATTCGGTGCTCAGACACAAAATGCTTGCGAGTGTTTTGAGTTCGTGGAAGCAGAAACATAGGACCTTTGTCTAGATAATGTGTATTTCACTCGGGCACTGTGATTTGCGGTAGAGGCTAGAGAGGGCAATGCCACTAATGTATAACCTAGAAAGAGTCTCTGGAATTCCGGCATCAGATCGTGTGGCTTGAACACTATCACTTCACAAAACACAGAACACAAAACAAGTGAAGAATGAGAAGGTATTTGTAGGCTACGAGTCGTGACTGAAAAATGAAAAGAAAGGAAAGAGGGAACACTATAGGAGAGATTTTCAAATAAAGCTCGAAGCCCTAAAAGTTAGCGAGTGAACCATAAAAAATCTAGAAATGTCCATGGAGAAAACCCTAAAGCGTCCAGAGAAAGGTCAAGAGGGAAGTTAATAAAAGAAGGACCTGACTGAACTTGGTTTGAAGATGGGAGTTGATTTCGGGCCATCTACAACACCAAGAACAAAACAAAATCCCCCATAGAAGCAGATGCCATAAGAAGAAGACGAAGAACAGAGTAAGTTGGCAAAAGCCGATATTTATTAGAGCAACATTTCATAAAACGAAGAACAGAGTAAGGTGGGGGAGATGAAACGTTTATTGCAACAAAAACGTCGACGTTTTTATTGTGGCACAGACGATATGATGTCGTCTTCCTCTTGATGATGCCAACTGCCGCCCGTAATCTTCAAATTCTCCAGATTTCTCTGTGCTTGTGGATAGAAAACTTCATCTACAGAACTTATCCTACTGCAAAACAGCATGTAAAACAAGTTTCATGTAAGCATTAATCGTATGGATAATCTCCTAATCCTAGTTTAAAATTGCAATCATTACAATTCCAAGTAGTATTTGGACAATCGATTCGTATGTATATATATATATATATATACACGAAAGGCGCGAACCATTCATCACGTAAACTCACCTCTCAGCATAAATCTTTTTCTCTATTCTTCTCTCATCCAAAAGAAAACCACAATGCAAGATCAAAATCCAGCTCTTATGGGTGAAAACCCGTTTGGCAGTGACTTCGAGAATGATATTAGCATGTACCTGGATGATAGTCCCGGTTGGGACATTGATAGCGATGGTGTTACCAACGACGCGGCGGCGGAAGAGTACTGCGATGATGTGGAGGCATATCCGGTTGGTTTGAGGTTCGCGCCAACTGATGCAGAAGTAATTTACTATTACCTTAAGAACAAGGTAGAGAACCGGCCATTACCTCCGGTCAGTATTAAGGAAGTTGACATATACAAGTTCAATCCTGAAGACTTGGCGAAGATGTATCGGCCTAATTGTGATAGACCTAAAGAATGGTACTTTTTTACTCCAAGAGACAAAAAGTATAGAAATGGGAAGCGACCAAATAGGCAAACTGGAGATGGGTTTTGGAGAGCCACCGCAGCTGATAAAGAAGTGAAGAAGAAGGGTGAGGTTATTGGGTGGAAGAGAGCTTTGGTGTATTACTGTGGAAAACCTCGTAAAGGCGAGAAAACAAATTGGATCATGCATGAGTACATTCTCAAAGATGCTCATCCTTCTCCAACTGGTACTTCTTCGAATGTTATGAAGGTACGTACTTACTAGTTAATAATTCTAGTCTTCCTTTTTTCTCTTTGTATAATTGTTAGTGCTTGATCTTCTTTTTGTTATTCTTTCTTGCAGCTTGATGTTTGTGTCCTGTGTAAAATATACAAAAATACTAGAAAATCTGATATTGAACCAGAACAGAGCACCTCTCAGAACCACACTCTGTGTACATCCCAGAATCAGATTTCATCATCTTATCAATACGGAGTTCAAGCAACAAATGTAAATAGTTTTCAAAATCAGCCTTCTTCATCATATCAAGGCATGCAACTTGGAGTTCAAGTAAGCAGTGGTGAAGATAATTTTCAGAGTCAGCCTTCCTCATTTCACCAATGCCAGCAACTTGGAGGTCAACAAGAACCATATACGACAATCTCATATTCTTCCATAATGACAACTTATGATCCGATGGTAGCAATGAGTGTACATGGTTCTCAAAATCAGCCTTTTTCATCGTATCAAGGCATGCAACTTGGAGCTCAAGCAATCAGTGCTGAAAATAATTTTCAGAGTCAGCCTTCCTCATTTCATCAATCCCAGCAACTTGGAGATCAACAAGAACCAGATACGACAATCTCATATTCTTCCATGATGACAACTTATGATCCGATGATAGACAACACTACCAACTACATTCAAATGGAATATCTAAACCCGACTCCCCTTCAAAATTTTCCTTCCGCATTCGGTCCTTAGGAGTTTTACGTCAACACTGAAATGGAAAACAATGTAAATGATGATGAGTTATTTCCTTAATTTTCTGGAGATATCCGAAACAACAGAACTGTTAATTCAAGTGAATCCATTTGTAATTCTATCTGTATAGATTAGTTTGTTAGTTTTGGAGGAATAAGCCAGAAGATCACTGCACTTCAATTTCCTGTCAGTTGTAATATGGTTGCCATTAGTCTCTAGAGTAGAGATCACCATCACTCAGTTTGATAATTTGACATAATGTGTAAGCAGCAAAATAACATCTTCCGGACCCATGGTTGAGTGGGTCCAGCGAATTTCAACCGTTTCCTAACTGCCAATTTCCAACGTTAAAATTGACGTTAAGATATTTTTTAGATATTTTCTGCTCCATATAATTTTTTATGATTTATAATAACTCTTTAATAAGTTTTGGGTCCTTTTCGTCAAAAAAATTTTTTTTGGGTCCTTTGGCACAATGTTATGATTAAGGACAAAATAATTAAAGAGTCGTTTAATTGAGATTTTTAATTTTAGTTCTCTATTTTTAATTTACGTTTTTTCAAATAAAAACAAACGTTTATTAGTTATTAGAATAAATATAGTAATATTTTTATTATATGATTGATTATTATATTATTACTTTAGGCACATATTTGATATTTAAAAACATGAAAAAAATTTATGGATAGGCAATTAGTCTGAAATTTATAATTTCTCAATTAACTCCTATTATCACTACTAATTTCTCGATTAAGTTTTTCGACATAAATAAGATAACTTACGATAGGAGATATGTGATTTTCGGTACACTTGGCATTATAAAACCCTAATCCCATGCTTACTTTTTATTTTATTAAGTTAAAATGCTAACGTGATAGCCACGTAAATGACACATCAACATTATTGTTACATGTCACGTCTTTGTGGTATTATTGATTTATAAGTGTACTTCTATATATTCACTGAGGAGATCTTTTGTTCTTGTAAGTTAATTTTTACTTTATTTTATTAAATTTTATTCACAAAGTTATGTAACACCCGCATTCATTAAAACTAAGTTAGGGTGGCATATTTCTCTTGGAGTTGCCACATTCATTAAAATTAAGTCAACATGACATATTTGTACTTCTATCATTTAGGAAAAGGACAAGCTATCTCAAATCTAGTATTGACAAACTCTGCATCATTGTCCTGAGGCTTATCTTCTTCATTATAAATAACCCGATTGTACCAAAATGACTTTGTCCTAATATGAAAATCTAATTGTTTTATATTCCAACATTTTAATTTCTCCATTTCTGACATTAATTTTATGAAATATTAATCATAACAAAGCAAACTAATCATTTCATATTCCAACATTTACTTTAATTGTCTTGTAATTTTAATTTCTTCATTTTCGATTATCAATACCAAAACTAAGGATAAGCCAAACAATACGCAAGAGCAAGACAAGTTTACATCTTATTCACCAACACAATCAAATTAATTCAACCATACAATAACTCCATTTTTATTTCTTTCTAATTCAACTGATATGCCCTCAAGAGACAATTCATCGAACAATTCATAGGCAACCTGAATTATCTCTAACTAATAATAAAGCAACTGCATTTTTCATTATTTATCAACAACAACACATTCAAACCACAAATAAACCAACATTTTAAACTAAAAACGCATAAACCAACAGTCCACACAAAACACACCCACCCACCCACGGTCATATATATAAGCATTTACCTCCTTCATTTTTTGGAGACAAAATAAACCCAATAATTTGTTACCTAAAAATGATGCAGGATGGACCAAAAACGAAGCAAAAATCGACAGTGGAAGCTTGGGAGGAAGAGGAGATGACGTTAATGGTGGGAAATAGAAAGAAAATAACAGGGGGCTTCAGGTTTGTTAAGTCTATGAATAAAACGATGTTATTTCAGTCAATAAAATATTGGCGGAGCTATAGTTCTGTCCATAACTGTTGAATTGTTAATAAAATAAAATGATGTCATTTGGATTAAAACCAAACGTTGTCGCTTTATTTTATTAACAATTCAATAGTTACTGACGGAACTGTAGCTTCATCAATATTTTATAGATTGAATTGTTATTCCGTCGGTATTCAAGATGCTTATTTTTCCTACGATGAACTTTACAGTTCCATCGCTATATTCCCTCAGAAAACATGCAGAAATATTTTTCCTTCATGTTTATCGATGGATTTTGGCTATCAAAAAAGAAAATTTCTGTCAAATTTACCAACGGATAATCCATTTTTGTAGCTAATATACTACAAAATGTTTTCAGCCAGTAATGTTCCGTCGGTAATTTGTTATTTTCTTATACTGAATAAGGAATGAAGCCAAAGGAATTTATGGCAAAATCCATTTTCTATGCTCCAAACAGTCTCGGATAGAGGTCCTCGACATTTTTTGTGCTCCATCTTCGCTCCAAGTTTCTCGATTTTCCACAAAAAATAGGTCAACCTAATCGAAACTCGCAAACAATACATTACAATCTATAAATAAATCAAATACATGAAAGAACCATCAATTCATACCAAAAAGACGATCAATTAAAAAAGATTGAGAGATGCGAATCAGAATCAAAGAGTACGTATGGACACAGACAAGCAAAAACACAAATCCAAGGAGAGAAACAAAAATAAGAAATATCTCATGTGGTTCCGCAAGTTCACGGGTCTCAAGTAGTACAATATAATATTGTCCCACAGGGAGTAATTGTGTAAGTACTAAGCTTGGATCACTCAATTAATTGGACTAAGCAATTTGTGTAAAAATGAGGAAGTAAAATAAGAAATTTAACTATAAAAAATAACAAAACCAAAGCTAATAAAAAATGCGAATATCTTTAGGGGTTTAATTCGAATGGAATATGGTAAGCTTCAAGGATAGTTCCACTTTTAACATTTTCTATAGATTTTACCTGGATTAATTTATTAGGCAAATTTTGGTTGATAGAAGGTTGAGCCTAGAGTTTCTTAGATCCTTTTTCAAGATATCAAAGGAGTGTTACACAATAATCCTAGTCTACTATCGTAGCCTAGCAATCAAGCATAACCCATTAAGATCTTTGCTAACCTGGTTTTCTCTCATAAATTCAGTTTATGTCTAAATCTGAAATTTATAAGTTCTCTGTTTTGGAGTTCCGTTATTAATTTTCACCTATCGGTCCTTCAATTAACAACTAAGGCTTAGTAGTGGTTGACCAAACACAATACCAGCAAAATTAATATCAAAACAGAAAAATCAAACTTATAAATCCACACTCATAAATCAACCAAAATGCAGTCCACAAAAATTAGCTAAAAGCTTCAGCCCAACCTTGACGCTTTGAGGAAATTACTCAATCATGGTAGAACGAAAACCACAAACATTCAAGTCAACAAACATCATATGACACTAAATAATAAACAGAAGATAAATGGGTTTTCGGGTCTCCCTTTCTGCGTTTATTATTTTGCGCCTTTTCCTGATGTTGCGTCCTTGCTTGGTTTGCTTTGCTCTTTGGTGACACGTTAAAGAGAAAATTAGTTGTAGAGTGAGTAACGTTGAAGAGCTGGTTGAGCTAGAGCCACCTTCTTTGTAGTTCACGCACACCACCTTTCTTCCTCTCTTTTGTGGCTATTTTTTTATTCCTCTCTAAACATCTCCTTTAATTTACTCACTCACACCTGTAACGCTCACACACTCTTCACTCCTTGGTTTTTCAATTCATGCCCACTCACGTTACTCCACACACTCACACACCACACTTGTCACTCACTTGTTCACTCACACACACGTCACTCACCCACAACTTCACGTTGCACACATACTCACTTAGTTTTCTTTCTTTTACTCTCACACAAGTTCACGTTACTCACCCTCTCCTCACACACAACTCACTCACGCCATTCACGTTACTCACACACCAATTCACTCCTTCTTATTTTTCAGTTTTACGCACACTCCCCTACTCTTTCACGTTAACCCACTCTCACGCACTCTTCTTCCCTTTTATTTTTTTCTTCTTCAGTTCACTGCCTACTTCTTTCCTCTCCCACTTGCACAACACACACTCCACTAGTTAACGCTACTCACCTTGTTTTCTCTTAAACCACCAGCTCCCCTATAATGCACTTCACGCATTGTCTACTCACTCCATCAGCCCACTTATTCTCTCCTCACTCACCTGACACTACTGTCCCCATGTAATGTCCAGCTCCTTTGTTTTGGTGGCTCCTCATTTTATTAAGTCCTCTCCTCATGTGCCCTCTGCAGTGCTACAACAACAACTAAATGTCAAGCTCCAAAAGCCTTCCTTATGTGCTGCGTTTCTACTTTGGTTGACTGCTGTTGGAATAACGTGAGTGCTCCTCTAGCTGCATGGGTGGTGGGTCTTTCCTCCAGGTTGGTCACGTTGTCTCCTGGAGCTTTGTTTGTGGTGGTGTTGTTTCCTTTGGCTGTCGTTAATGCTCCCATACCTCCTCTTTTCAATGTTTTGGACAACCTCATGTGCATTGGTGTGTTCCCTTGGAGCTTTGTTTGATGGTCTGAAGCTCCTCCACTTGTTGCTTGCCTTAAGCTCCATGCCTCAAGCTTGGTGTCCTTTAGTTGGTGTAACGTTATTCCCTCCAAAACCAGCTGCAACGTTAGAGTCCCTACTTCCTGCTTTTTTTATTTAACTCAGCACATGCACTCTCCTTTTCACATTGATGTTTGTTCTTGTTTTTCACCTGCACTAACAACTTCTTAATCTCCAAATTGAGGCCAATTTTATGCTTTTATGAAAAAAAATTAGAAAATAAAATAAATAACAAACTCAATGAAAATAAATAAATTAACCTAAAAATGCTATTAAAATGAATGCATGAATATGTAAAATGAATGCAAATATGATCTAAATCTCTATATGATTTGGACTAAACAACATTGTAGGTAGCTTGGCTTGAAAAATAAGCGCTCGGGTAATTTGTAAAAGGTGTTTATGTTTGCGTTCCACAACACCATTTTGTTGTGGTGTGTAGACGCAGGATTTTTGGTGAATGATGCCTTTTTGATAAAACAAAATTTGGCAAGATTGGTTTGTGAATTCGGTGTCATTATCGGTTCTTATGCATAAAGGTTTTAATGAGAACTGGGTCTCAATCATGTTGAGAAATATTGTGAGTACTTCGTGTACATGGGCCTTACTATTGAGTAAGTAAGTCCATGTAGCACGTGAAAATTCATCAACGATGGTAAGGAAAAATCTTGAGCCATCGATGTTTGGAGTATTGTATGGGCCCCAAACATCAATGTGTAGTAGTTCAAAGGGTTTGGTAGCGATAATTTTGTGTCTTGAAAAAGGTTTTCTTTCTTGTTTGGCAAGAGGGCAAATGTCACAACAAAAATTAGGAGGAGTTTTTGAAATAGAAATTGGTACGTGCAAAAGTTTACTTGAAGATACGTGTCCTAATCGATGATGCCACAAAGTATAATCATCGGATACAAAATTAGCAAATGATTGGTTTACATAAAATTTGAGGGATGGGCCTTTTAATCCGGCTATAAAATTTTGGGTAGTAAGACGGTAAATACCTCCTTCCGCTTCGACTATCGCCACAATGTCGTCACTCCATGGGTCCTGTAAAAAAACTTTGTTATCAGCAAAAATGGCTATCAAGTTATTTTCGGTGGCAAGTTTATGAACAGACATTAAGTTGTGGTTAAAAGTCGATACACATAAGGTATTGGAAAGAGTCAGTGTTGGGTGCAAAGTTATTTTCCCAACAGCAGTAACATTTCTATAGGAACCATCGGGTAGAATTACTGGTTTGGTATGTCCTGTTGTGAAATATTCTAATAAGCTAGGTTTTGAGCACATATGCGTAGAGGCCCCCGAATCTACTATCCATGAATCACTGTCATATTTGTCGCTACTGCAAAATGAACCATTAGGGGTAGGAGAGTTACCTGCACAACTGTTGTAAGCGACATGATGTGCTTTAGCGACTTGCTTACCTTTGATGATTTGCATAAGTTCCTGCACTTGTTTTGCAAGCGTGGCAACATCCATTTGGTTCTCCTGCGTTTCTTGTCCTTCATTAATTGGACTGTCTAGGACTGTTGCTCCTGCAAATATACCCTTTCCCTTTTTGCGTTGAAGTTCTTTATACCATTCTGGTATCCCGTGCAGCTAAAAACATGTTTCCCTGAGATGTCTTGTTTCGTGACAATAGTTGCATACCTTTTCGTCTTTTTTAATAAAAACTCTTTTGTTTCCGCCATCTTTACTCCAATGCTGTCGTTTATCAGTTGCTGAACCACTGTGCACAGTAGGAGTTGCTAACAGAGCAATATTCATGTTACTTACACCTTTTGACATATTGTTAATATTCCTCTGTTTTTCAACAGTAACAATAATGGAGAAAGCTTTACTGACAGGTGGTAATGGTTCCAACAACATAATTTGACTGACTACAGTGGAAAATTCTTCCCTTAAACCCATCATAAAGTCCATCAGTTTATTTGTATCTGTTACTTCCCTATTGTGATCCGCAGCATCACACACACATCTCTTCATGGGCATTAAACTATCCACATCATTCCATAACTTTTTTAGTTTTGAAAAATACTGTGTTACGGTATCGTTACCTTGCCGTAGGTTGTTGAGTTCCTGCATTAACTGGTACAGGTGAGGACCACTGCTCTCACCGTATCGGTTTCGTAGCTCCTCCCATAGATCTCGTGCAGTGGTGACAACCATGAAGGAGTCCCGAATCTCTTTTATTGTGGCATTTAAAAGCCAAGCAATGACCATGTTGTCAGCAGTGATCCATTTCTTCATTAGAGTGATGTTTCCTTCTGGTTTTCTGGTTTCTCTGGTCACGAATCCCAGTTTGTTCTTGGCTTTAAGAGAGATGGTCATCGATCTGCTCCAACTTAGATAGTTGTTTCCGTCAAGGGCATTTGTGACCATGACTGTTCCTGGACTATCGACTGGGGAGAGGATTAGATCGTCTGGTTGATCCTGGTATTCATCACTAAGTTGAATGTCGTCTTCCATGGCTGATTATAGTTTTTTTTATTTAGAGAGTAGGTGTTGTAAGGGTATGGATCGTTTTTTGCTCTGATACCATGCAAAACTTTGCTTTTGTATCTTCACCGTTAACCGATGAATGGGAAAAGAAGAGAGGAGCAAAATATCATTTTCATATATTGCTACTGAAACTCACTGTACAAGCTGTATATATATATACATGCAGCTAACGAATTCTGTTATTAGTTATGTACAGAGATGATGCGTGGGTACGCTACTTGGCTAGTGCTACGTACAGAGTTTGTTAGAAAGGGTGTAATCTGCTGTGGTGTAAAATAGGGAGCACTTTATGTTTACGGACTACCAACAGAATTTAAAGTCTCAATCTGTTTCAAAGCTTAATCAATTCAGACTATTTTGGTTAATTTTGAACTGAAACCCGACTAAAGGGTCATTCTTATTTACAAATTTATTTATAAATTAATCAGGATTTTAATGCGGAGAGTATTTGAGGGCTGTTTCCAAATTGTGTATCTTATTTCGTAGGTGGGATGGGTTCTCAATTAAGTATCTTTTTCTTTTTCTTTTTTTTTATACACGAGATATTTTAGGAGGATTTCAATTATGAGAAAATACCTTTAAGCCATCCATACTTAGACTAATTCCTGTTCGAACTGGGTAGATTTCTTGCGGAAGGTAAAACTCTAACTTTAAATTTTAAACGGTTGCATACATAAAAATGGTTCGAATTCGACTCTTCACTTAAGTCAAGTGAGCCCTTACCAACTCACTCAAATCACTCAAATGGTACTCTTTTCCGTGCTATCAAGGGCTGATTGTCACTATTTTCCAAATTTCTCTTCCATTTTCTTTGTCGCCCTCTTGGATGCCGGCTTTGGGTTTTCCAGTACTGAAGTTCTGCGAATCTTTGCCAGGGAAGAAAAGAAGACATGATTTAGACAAATGCTTTCTCCAGCTCACCAGATACTCCAAAAGAAAGAGATCATCCCTACGATACATTTTATTATCAAGAACACAAAACAGACGATAACAAAATGAGTAGAATAAGTTTGGTACATATGTTAGCAATTTGTCTTTCAATTTCTCTCAACAATGGTAATAACTATCAAATTATGCGGAAGATGTTATTGATTAAGCTCGTAACAACAATAATATATGGAGTTAGGAATGTTAAATATTAATACGAAACTACAGTTACTCGAGAATATCTGCTGATCACTTACTGATTGTTTGTCATATTGTTCATCATAACAAATTAATAAGCTGGCAACAACTATTCTCTACGTACAAACATCACAAACAGACGTGTATCTGTCTAATAATCATCAAAAGAATGTTCGGAATGAATTGACAGGCACATCCCAAAATTTTATTCCCTTTCAGCTTATATTATTAAATGAAAAAAACCAATAAAAAAAACTTGTGCAGCTCACCACCCTGAGTGGCATCTATAAATAGACCTCAATCAGTGTCAAGTTCATCATAGCAAAACTTCTACACATCTCTCAGCAGCTTCATACACTAATACCGCCAACGCAGTTTTACCCTTCTTAACTATGGATGTTGTGAAAAGGTTGGTTGCTGAAAAGCCAGTGGTAATCTTTAGCAAGAGCACTTGTTGCATGAGTCATTCCATTAGAGCACTGATATGTAGCTTTGGAGCTAATCCTACAGTTTATGAGCTGGACCAGATTCCAAATGGACAACAAGTCGAGAAAGCACTACGACAATTGGGGTGTCAACCAAGCGTACCGGCGGTGTTCATCGGAGAAGAGTTTGTTGGTGGTGATCAGCAGGTGATGAGCCTGCAGGTCAAGAACCAGCTAGGTACAATGCTGAAGAATGCTGGAGCAATTTGGATTTGAATTAAACAGCATATCTCAATAAGATCCTTTTACCTTTTTTTCCCTGGTGTAATATAGTCTATAGGTACTTTATATTCTATCTAAGGTGAAAACTACTCTTTTGGTTTATCGTTCCTGATACAAACTTGGAGATTATTCTTCATGCTAGGTTTGTATCTATAATAACTAAATTACTAGAGCACTTGGCTACATGTGTAGTATCTGCCTGCATTTAATAAAAACATATTTTAGCTACTGCGGATGGTGATTCTCAATAGCCTCAGAAATTGATTCATCCTTCGTTTTCTTCTTCCTTCTACTACTACTACTATATTGAATGGCGACGATGGATCAATCTAATTGTTGATGATAATAAAGCCTGCAACTCCTCATTAAAATTTTTGATGATCAGCGGTGGCAGGAATTGTACGTAACTACATGTAAGAGTATGTATGCAAATTTTGGGTACGTACTTGCGATTCTGAAGGTATCCTTAACGGTATGCTATTAATTCAATCATTAGGCATCCCGGCATAGACAGGCCACTAAACAACTAGGCCAGGATGCCTAAAATGTAAGCTGAGCTCTTTGCAAGTGGTGTTGACAATTGACATTGACAGTCATCTCCACCAGTACAAAATTAACACGATCATCACGTGTTAATGGCAGATTCGTTAGTTCATTGACACATTTTCTTCCCATTGTACGTTAATTCCACCCCTTGTAACGCTTCAGAGTTATTAAGGCCATATTAGCTCCGGAAAAGCCATTTTTTTCCATCAAAAAAGAGATTAGAAAAACAGAAGAAAAAAAAAAAAAACAAGAATTGCACATAAAGAAGGAAGAAGGAATAGAGGAGCACGTGAATAAGCAAAAGAAGAAACAACAGCGCAGGCCCTACAGATTCCCGTACGATCCCATTTCCTTATCTTAAGCAAACCCAACACCTATTCCTGGATACCGTTCTTGTTATCCTTTGTTTCTTCCTGTGTTCATATAGAGGAATTTTTGTCCGTGATTTGCATATCTTACTGTGATCACGATAGGCAATTGACACTTGCAGAGCTCAAGGATTTTTCTTTCAGGGGTTGTACTTTGGAAAGGAATCAGATCGAACTAGATCGCTTTGAGGGGAAAAGTCTAAAGAAAGCCATGTAAATCATATTCTGTGATGCCACGAACCGCTAAGTCCGCTAGACGACAAATCAACATGTTCATGTCCATCCTCGCCTGTATGTTATTATCGTTTTGAGTCCGTCGTGTCCCACGTGCAAAATATAAGGAAAAAATAATATACGGTTTGGTATTGATAGACTTTCATATTTTCATTGATAAGGACGGGAATATATATAAACTTCTTAGTGTATTCAACTCCTAAAAAAAAGCTTATTTCTTATTATTGAACATTTAGATTGCTGAACATTTAAAATTAAATATATAGATTAACCATATATAAATCACAATCTAATTAAAGATACAATTCATATAATATTAATATGCCTCCTCAATATTAATTGCGAAAAGAAAGTCATATCTTAATTAATTTAAAAAACTGAAACTAAAAGCAAAATAAGAATTTGTAAGTGCTTCCACTACTTTATCAATAGAAGAGACATGAACCATATGAAGAGCATCGAATTGAACATGATCTCGAATGAAGTGAAAGTCAATGTACATGTATCATTCTTAAATGGAACATAGAATTTGAACACAAATGTGTAGCACTAACATTATCGCAATAAATGATAAGTGTGTGGTAAAGAGTGACACTAAGATCATACAAGAGATATCACACTCAAGTAAATTTTGTAGCAGTAGCAACTATAGGATGATATTTAGCCTTCATAGGAGAGGAAGCAATAGTATTTTGTTTCCTCAAACTCTAATATAGTAAAACCTCAATAAATGAATATTCGATAAATTAATAATCTTGATTAAATAATAATTTTTTCTGGTCCCGACTTGGGTCAATGGGATAAAATAATAACCTCGCTAAATGCATAAGATAATAATTTTAAAAAAATTCCTTGAGACCCACTGAAAAT
>JANKYF010000007.1:22799001-22809412 GCA_029829435.1 Erythroxylum hondense
ATGCCCCTCAATGGTGGTAGTCCCTTGGGCAACTCATCTGGAAAGACATCAGAGTATTCCTGCAAAACAAGTCTCACGACTCTAGGCACAGAAGGGTCAAGGTCAGTCTCACCATAAAACAACTCCTTATACATAAGCAAAACCAATGGTTTCTGTGTGTACATGACCTTCCTCAACTCTTTTTCTTTTGCAAAGAAAGTACTTTTTTTTGTTCCACTCTTCTTTTCACTCTTCTCTCCTTTTTCAACTGCACCACTCTCTTTCTTTTGCTCACTAGTGCAGTTACTCTCAGTTGGGCCTTTGTTCTTATTTTCTTGAATGGCCTCTTTTTCTTTTTTTCTTTTTAAACTCTCAGCCTCTCTAAGTTTTTGTTCTTCCATGGCTTTTGTAAGTCTCAACTGATCCTTATGAACTTCTCTTGGTGAAAGGGGTGCCAATGTGAAGTGTTTCTCCCCTATCTTAAATGAATATCTATTTTTAAATCTATCATATAGTACACGCCTATCATATTGCCATGGTCTCCCCAATAATAAATGACCAACAAGCATAGAAATTACATCACACAACACTTCATCAGAATATCTCCCAATTAAGAACGCCAGTACCACTTGCACAAGCCATATTTAATCATTGATGTTTTCCGTTTTGATGTACCTCAATCTTTTCGTATGAGTTGTTAAATGGAAACATCACTCATTTTTTATTGAACGAACGCAGAGTTGGTCAAATCCAAATCCAATTTGAACAAGCCAACAAATCGTACGACCTGTCTGTGTGGGACCTACATCATACCGTGTAGATTTAGAAGCACATACAAATTTCTGCGATTCAAAATGTAATATGGTGATCAAAACCACGTCCACCAATCAACTTCAAACCATCGTCAACCACCACCACCACCACAACGGTCGAAGCCGCCCGACGGAAACGACACTTGACGTGTACTCGGGCTTTTTATTTTTGCTTAGCTCAATGCTTTGATGGGTTTTCTCTCCTACCTGTGCTCTTGCTTGGATAAAAGACTCAAGTCCGCCACCAATCACGGTGGCTCCGCCGCCGATGAAGATGCCAGCGATACCAACGGCCTCTTCTTCCAACTATCTACTCTTCAAATTGCTACCAGTTTCTTTTCTGATTTGAACAAGCTCGGTCATGGCGGATTTGGTCCTGTTTACAAGGTATACTACTTAGCTCCTTACTGGGAAAAAAAAAAGACTAATTTGAAGCACAATATAAGATATTTTCCTTGTTTAGTACAGATTTTGAATATATATTGTGTATTCTATTACAGTTTTGTATCATGTGATAGAATTTAACACAATTGCTGATCATTCATAGTTCAATTTTCAGCCATTTTCAGAAAACGTGTCTGATAATCCGTCGGGCTTCTTTAATTACTCGCTCACTTAGTTCCAAATAAATGATGATATATCCAGGCTGAAAATGTTTCTTAGGATCTTTTTGAATCTTGCGTTAACACTTTATGGCTTCCTATTATCTTACACGTATGATAGATGAAGGGTCTTCATCTGGAAACATATTTTGTTGTCAAGAAGTTGAATTGAACAAAAGTTTCTATCTCCTACAGGGATTGATGCCTAGCGGTGAAGAAGTTGCTGTGAAGAAGCTTTCATTAAATTCAAGACAGGGAATTAGAGAATTCACTAATGAGGTGAGGTTGTTACTGAAGGTCCAGCACAGGAATTTGGTCACTTTGTTGGGGTGCTGTGTAGAAGGACCGGAGAAGATGCTTGTTTATGAATACCTTCCTAACAAAAGCCTTGACTACTTTCTTTTTGGTAAACAGCTTCTCTTTGCTTTTATCATTAATGGAAAGTTACTTTTACTGTTTTGGTAAAGAAAATTTTGGTTTAACAATTGTAAGTGATGAATTTGCAGATCGAGAGAAGGCTTCATCTCTTGATTGGATGACAAGGTTTAGGATTATTACTGGCGTGGCTAGAGGCCTTCTCTACCTGCACGAAGAAGCTCCAGTGCGAATCCTTCATAGAGACATCAAAGCCAGCAATATTTTACTGGATGAACTGTTGAATCCAAAAATATCTGATTTTGGCCTTGCAAGGCTCTTTCCTGGTGATGACACCCATCTTAACACATTTAAGATTTCTGGCACTCAGTGAGTAAAGTTTTAGTCCATTTTTCTACATTTTGCAATGTCCTTACAATCTTGTGTATGAGATATGTTCCCGCATCTAAACATGAAAGTGAATATAAATTTTTAATGCAGTGGTTATATGGCCCCAGAATATGCAATGCATGGGTATTTATCTGTGAAGAGTGATGTTTTCAGCTATGGAGTTTTGGTGTTAGAGATTGTGAGTGGGAGAAAGAATTTTGACCCCAGACTTAGAGAAAAGGCAGACCTCTTGACCAATGTAAGTTAATCTTTCATAGCGTTTCTCTTTGATGTTGTGTGACTAGAAAGGCTAGGTGGTTCTATTGTTCTAGAACCGTAATGCAACACGTTCAGCTATTATCCTTATTCTCAGTTTTATAGACACACTGTTTAGCACGGAGATTACAGTGTAAATCTAAGAATCAAGAGAGGAAAGAAAAGGAAGTCGATAACCTGAAATTTGTTGCAAATAACAACTTTCAGTTGCCTTGCCATTCAGATTATTCTCAGATGAGCCTCAATTTATACTGAGGCCATTATCTTTGATGGTTCATTTGGAAATGAGGCTTAGGAAGGAACCATAAAGATAGTCATAACTTTGCAATCCTAAACAATTTTTTACTTCTGTCTGCACTTTTGTGGTCCTAAGACTGACTCCCATTGTGCCAAAATTGCTCCCCAGGTGTTTAAGTTTAATTTCATTTTGAACTATAAAGAATAAGAAAAAGGTTGACAGCTGAATAGCGTGCTCTATAGGGCCATGCTGGTTGAAATGCACAGCATGAGCAAGCCAGCTGCTGTTGGATCCTGAAGAGACTTTTGGACCGTGTTTGATGTGTTATTAAGCAGATACTATTTAGATAGGCAATGTGGAACATAAAGTACAAGAAGCTGGGGAACAAAGTTTAGCAACATCAACTTGAAATTAAACACCCTTATGTCAAAGCTCCTGATTATTAACATCTACTTTGCCTCCTTTACTTCTACTTCAATTTGGAAAAGGTTTCTATATCACTTGATTTTTTCTCTCTCTTAATGTAGACTTGGGCGCTTTACAGAGAAGGAAAAACGTTGGAACTCGTTGATCGAAGTCTTGCATTCTGCAATAAAGATGAGGCGGCCATGTGCGTTCAACTAGGCTTGTTATGCTGTCAGCAGAGTATATCAGATAGGCCTGATATGAACTCAGTCCATCTGATGTTGTCAAGTGACTCATTTACCTTGCCAAAACCCGGCAAACCGGGAACTCACGGCCGTGGTGGACACTGGACAACAACCACTACTAGTGCTTTGACCAACACTATTACCGGCAGCACAAATACTGCTTTAACTAAGGGCTCAGGAGGCAACAGTTCTGTTGAGGATTATTCTAGGAATTCCATCTCCGTTTCTTCTATTGATGAAGGAAGATGACCGCATTTGTTATTGTAAATGGTTCTTTACTATCCATCTCCTGTAAATCTTTAATTCTTTTTGGTGCAAGTCATATCATATGTATGACTATTGTTTGTCCTGTGATTTCTTTTAGTATATCAAAGGTTGTATTATCAATACCGGAGAAAGGGGGAAAATTAACACAAGAGATAGAAAGAATGCTACAAATGATTTAGAAGTAAATGCCTTCATTTTAAAGAATCGCACCAGTTTAGCTTTGTCAGTAGTCTTTGGAATGTAGAAACTCATTGCTTGCTGGATTTAAAAAACCTAAAAGTCAATAAATAGTGATATACGCGTGTAATAACTTTGCTACTGTTTTTTATTAGGTTGAGTCTTTTGACAACGTAGTACATGTCACCTCAGTGCTAACTCTAGATATTATATTTTTTTAGCTCCTCGTCAATGTCCCCCTTTTCTTCATTTTCTTGGCCCACCGAGTCTCACATGCGACGACAAGAAAGAGAATCAACTTTTGAACGCGTCTTAGATCCATCTTAACAGACGTTACGTATGTTCAACATTGATTTTCTTCGACATATTGTTGTTTATAATTTAGTATTTGAGACTTGTACTGACAATGGCTTTATAAATATTTCAGACCCTTTTGACAAGAAATTTACGTGCATTTTCTTAGATGAATAAGGCTCTTGTTATGCACTACACGTGGTATCTGAGAGATTACGTGATCGAATAAATAAAAAAGAATGTTTTTGAGTTTTTCTCCATATGAATTTTTCAGAAAAACAATTCATTTTCGATTTTTTCTAGCTTATGGCTGCTTGAATAAATGTTGAATGTGTTGAGCATTGAAAAACGGGGTTAAAATGAGCTTTAGAGGCTAAAAACTTGACTCGAAACTCGCTTGTTTCCGACGAGGAGAAAGAAAATGTTGTGCTACAGTACCATCAGAAAGACAATGTGTTTGGCGCACGCGTTGCATGCGCCTACCGGATCGTGGAAGGCGGATGGCGCATGCATGTCAAGCACTATATAGGTTCGGTACATGCGCCCTATGGATTCTAGGCGTGTGCATTAGTCACACTGATGTAAGCACTACAATACCTCGTTGACATCAGTATGACATCATTAAAAAAAACTCAAAATTTCAGAATTGATATCTTGGAGCATTTTGGGCCGATTCTTGTGTTTGGGGAATTTATAAAGTGACTTTTTTTTTTAATTTTTTGGATTTATTACATTGATAATAAATAAAGTTTAACTCTATAAAAGAAAATAAAGGCATTCTAAAGTCATTTTTAGTGAATTTTCATGTTACGAACTTGACATGAGTGAGATATTTGAGGTTTTTGTATTTCGGGTAGTCGGTTCAATGTTCTTAATAGCATGATAATCACTCGGATTGAGATTTTTTGCCATAAAAGTCTGAAAGAAAATTTGCTAATAATGCTTTCATCACTAGTATGTGATAATTAGAATGTGCATCAATTTTTGCATTTATTGATGGAATATTGTCACATATTGTTTGCCCATAAAGAATGTGAGACTAACTTAAAGATATATCCCTTATATTTATGGACCTTTTGGGTACTGATGAGATTGTAGTCACTATAGTGGACTTTCAAGTTGATATTTGAATTGTTCTGCTTGCATGTTGGGGTGTCTCTGATCTCATGTTTGGTTATTCTACCCACAAGTGTTGGCCCTATATGAGATTTTGAGATAAGCATAAAGGCATTAGATGAAGGAAAGCCATTTCTTGAATGATCTATTCGCCCATAGGTGATAGTGTCATGAGAGTTGATGATGTATACTCTAATCGCTTTTATATAAAGGTCTAGTTGGATATATTGTGTATTCAACCCATAGGCATTTCATAATATATGTGACCAGATTCTCAGTACATATACTATCTAATAGCTTTGAGTAACACTTTATCCTATATTTGTGTTTATCTTTACATTGTCATTTTATAGTCACCTTTTCGATCAATGAACAAAGTGTCACTATTGAAACCTTGACTTGTTTCAAGTTGAAGAAATGGATAAAAGATGTATTAAGTGCAATGGAGAGGACAGATATTGATATGATTATACGTACAGATAGGCCACCTCCACCTACATCTTGTAGCTCGGAGGCTGATAAAGCAGCATATGCAGCCTAGGATTGGTAGAACAGATTATGTTGCATGATCATTAAAAGATCCATTCCTAACCATTTACTTAGTGGACTTCTAAAGACAACCATAGCACGGGAGTTTCTTGATAATGTCTTTTAGAGGTACTCAATCTCGTCAAATGTTGAGATAAGTCTCTCAATGAAAGAATTATTCTCTATAGAGTACACTGGAGAAGGGGGAGTGAGGGGGCACTATCAAGATTGATTTGTCTCCATAGTAAACTGAAGGAATTGAATATTTCTCTTCCTGATGTCTTCATAGTTCACTAGGCTCTGAACACACTCCCTCTAGAGTTTAGTAATCTGGTGACGACTTATTATTCATATGATGAGAAATGGGACTTCAATGTTTTGATTGCCTATTGTGTTGCTGAAGAGGAGAAGTTAAAGAATACTGCTTACAAAGTTCTCTTAGCAACTAAAGGAAAAGAAATGGTTAAGCCCTAAAGATATAAAGGCAGAAAGTTTAAATCTTCTCCACATGCTGATATTGGTCAATCTAGTGCTGGTAAAGGTCCTATAGATATAAAGAATGAGGTGATTAGAGGTGTAAGGCTTAGAAGGAAAGATAGAAACCATCAGGAGTCCATATCCAGGAGAAAGCTAACTAAAGAAAAGGAGAAACTGATGGTTGGAAACAATGAAGAAGTGAATGAAATATCTATAGGGAATGTATGTTTGAATCTTGATACATGGTTCATTTTGTTTTTTTTACATGACACATTTTACATATGATATATGTATCAGTATTAGGTAAAGAAGGTTATCGTTTTGTATTTGATACTTCGGTTGTATAGTTATCTTTCAATACAAAACATATTAGTACACCTTTCTTATCATATGGTTGATATAGAATGTGTCTTGCCCTGAATAAGACATATGCTTCTTCACATCTTGCCAAATAGGTCATGAAAAATAAAGCCCTGATAGAGTCAAAATCATACATATTGTGGCATAAACGCCTAGGCTACATTTCCAGATATAGAGTTGAGAGATTGATAAAGGAAAACATTCTTTCATCTCTAGTTTTGATGATTTGGAAACATATGTTGACTGTCACAAGATAAGTTGACTAAAATAAGGAGAAAAGGCGTCAACTTATGCTTTTGGCTTATTGAACCTCGTCTACACAGACATACACAGACCTTATACAGTTACTTATGCATTTCTAGATATTTTATGATATTTAAGGATGATTAATCCCATTATGAATTTGTGTTCTTGCTTAAGGAAAATCTGAAGTTCTTGATAAATTCAAGATCTTTACGGCTGAAGTTGAGAACCATTTGGAAAAAGCTATCAAGATTGTCAGATCTGATCTTAGAGAAAAATATTATGGAAAAAATGGGATTTCAGGACAAGAAAATGGTTCGTTTGCCAAGTATATGGAATTGAGTGGAATAATGACTCAATTCACTGTGTCAAATAGTCCTGAGCAAAATTGTGTGGCAAAAAGGCATAATTGCACCCTAAAGGATATGTTGACTTCAATGCAAATCAGGACTAACCTAACGGATTATCTGGAAAAGGTGGAAGCTTAACCATTCACACATTCGTATATAAGGCTGCCCTGTTGAAGTACGGTTGTATAATCCTTATGAAAATAAATTACAAACTCATTCTGCTCATTGCTGTCTATTTGGATATCCTAACCACTCTAAAGGCTATATATTTTACTGTAGAGAAAGTGGAGTTAGAATTGTGGAATAAAAATGGCTAAGTTCTTGAATATGATGTCTATAATGAGTTTGGTCCTCCTTGCCCTTCAAATGAGAGCAGGGTGAATACTACACTTGTTTTATATCCATCACTCATACAGTAAGGTCCAATAGATCAAGGTCTTAGTACCATATCTGTATAGGAACAGGAACTCATACTTGTACAAGTAGAGATTTTTAAGGTACAAGAACCAAGGCAATTGCAAAGACCCACTAGAATAAGACAACCTATTTTCTCATCTAATTATATAGTCTATTTGGGTGAACAAGACTATGATATTAGACATGATGTAGATCTAGTTACTTTTATAGAAGCTATTTTTCGATCCCATACAAATTTGTGGTGGGATGCAATGAAGGACAAGATGTAATCTATGAAGCATAATAAGGTATGGGAGCCAATTGATTTACCTTATAATTGCAAACTTGCTAGTTGTAAATGGTTGTTTAAGACCAAGAAGGACACTCAGGGTAAAATTAAGTGGTTTAAAGCTCAGTTGGTTACTAGAGCGTTCACTCAAAGAGAAGGAGTTAACTTTACTAATACCTTTTCTCCCTTATCCTCGAAGGATGTATTTAGAGTGATCATGGCAATAGTAGCTCATTATGAGATGGAACTATATCAGCTAGATGTCAAAACTACTCTCCTGAGTGGTGACCTTTATAAAG
The DNA here is from genome assembly GCA_029829435.1 of Erythroxylum hondense. Taxonomy (NCBI): domain Eukaryota; kingdom Viridiplantae; phylum Streptophyta; class Magnoliopsida; order Malpighiales; family Erythroxylaceae; genus Erythroxylum; species Erythroxylum hondense. Next base: position 22,807,099 of record JANKYF010000007.1, read on the forward strand.
AGGTCTATATGGAGCAACCTGAAGGATTTCAGGAACAAGTAAAGATTGACAAAGTTTAAAAATTGAGAAAATCAATATACAGTTTGAAACAAGCTTCCAGACAATAATACCTAAAGTTTGATGAGGTTTTAACCTCTTTTGGGTTCATGGAAAATAAAATTGGAAGATGATTGTATTACAAGGTCAAGGGGAGCAAAGTTTTCTTCCTATTGTTATATGTGAATAATATATTGCTCGCATTAAATGACTTGATCATGTTGCATAAGGATAAGTAACTTTTGGCCAAGCATTTTAACATGAAAGGCCTTGGAGAATAATCTTTTCTCCTAGGTATTCAAATTCAACAGGACAATCTCAACACTCTTTAGGCCTCTCATAGATTGCATACATTGAGCGTGTTTTACGAAGGTTTAATATAGTTGTTTGTAAACCCGTTGTGACACCTATCTCTCATGTTGAGAGAATACAAAATGCTTAAAGGAACCAAGGATTATATATTAACACACAAAAGAGCCAACAATTTAAACCTCGTAGGGTATGTAGATTTAGATTTTGTGTTTAGATGACAAAAAGTCCATTTTAGATTATATCTTCATGTTAGTAGATGATACAGTATTGTGGAAGAGTGTCAAGCAAACACTGATGACTTCCTTAACTAAGCATGCAGAGTTTGTAGCATGATATGGGGGCTACACAGGTGGTTTAGCTTAGGAACTTGATTTCTGAGTTTTCTGTGGATGATTCAATGGCTAGACCCATTTAGTTGTATTTTGATAATCTTACTTATATATTGTTTAGGAACATCAATAAAAATATCATAGGATCTAAACATTTAGGGTTCAAATACTTGACCATAAATGAATTGATACAGAAAGGTGACATTAAGGTGGAGCATTTGAGGAATAAGAATATGCTTGTTGATCCTTAAACTAAAGGACTTCACCCACTTGTGTTTGAAAGAAATGTATATAGTATAGATGTATTGAATTCCTTAGACACTGTTCGTTAGGGATCATTATGTTTGCACCTTGTATGTTTATATATTTTGATGTATTATGATAGTGTGATTGATATCAACAAAGATGATCATTGTTTATCCTCAGTCATACTTGTTACTATATGTTGTCATAGTACGTGTAAAAGTCTTAAGGTTTGTGTTGATCTTAGGCATTGTCAAGGTCATTAGGCATATATATGGATTGACCTTAAGTCTATACCATTAGGACACATATAATTTAATATGTATATTCATGGATTTTAACATGACATAGGGGGATATAAGTGTTTAATCCTATAAAGGTGTTATCTAATGCTGTCTAGCATTTAGTAAAGGAACAAAAAGGTTTTCTCTAATGTTATTTAGCATTTGGTGAGATAAAACAATATTTCTCTAATGTAGTTTAGCATAAAGTTTAGAGAAATCGAGACCTATAAACGAAAAGATGATACATATCAGATTATACACTTCAGTTTTACATTCATGTTAGTGAGGTATTAGATTATACATATCATTCTAGTTTGTAACACCTCAATTTTACATTCATGTTAGTGAGGTATTAGATATGCATGATTATATTAGACCGGTGTCATACATGACATATATATTTGTTATTTTTCGGTATTGAAAGCCTTGCGAGACGGAATGATGGAATTTCATTATCTTTGGATCAAATGTTTTGTTTTAAACTTGGTACCATTATAGTAGTGTGGCTTAAACATATTTTCAAACTATTTTTAAATGTTGTCAATACTGCAATTAGTTATTGTCCAAGGGGAAGAATGTTAGAAATTTTCTCATTTGGTGGACAACAATTGATTTCATTTTATCAGTTTTCAATAACTCATTGGTTAAGTTACGTTAATTTCATCTAGATAAAGATAATAAACTAACCCAATAAAAGATATGTATTAGGGGGCTAAAGTCTAGGAAGAAAATGAACCATAATTAGTGTAGACCGTCCATTTCGGGCCTGTGATGGGAAAGCCTGATATGGAAGCTAAATATATATAAGATTAAGGTCTCTTATAGTTGTTCAATTCACTCATGAACGTAAAGTTACTCTGACTAGGGGTGTTCCAAAAAACTTGCGAACCTGTGAACCGGACCTGGACCGCATGAACCGAACCTGTAAATAAGGTTAATTGAACCTGAGTTCAGGTTCGGTTTAGGTTTTTAACTTGCGGTTCTAGGTTTAAACCTGAACCTGAAATACCCAAAAAATCTATCATATATTTAAATATAATTTAAGAGGATAATAATAATAATAAATTCACTAGTATTTACTATATTAATTCTTGAGTAAAAAAAGAAGAA
>JANKYF010000007.1:22973212-22983872 GCA_029829435.1 Erythroxylum hondense
TCTTCACATCAATTGTAGACCTCTTTCTCTAGTTTATAACGAATCAAGAATCACCTCAATTGGAGGTCTACACCATTGGAGTGTCCTGGAGTCGCTCGCCGCTGCGTGAAGAGACACTCGCCGCGGCGTAAAGAGACGCTCGCCTCAGTGAACAACTTCTTTGGGCTCGCCGCGGCGACCTCCGTTCTCACCGCGTCGTGGCGTAGGCACGCCGCGACGTGCGAGTCGCTGAATCGACTTCTCCGACCAGATTTCTCCCTTTTTGTCTCTAACTTCAACCTTAAATCACTCTCAACTACTACAATCTTACACAATAAACATCATAAATGCATTTAACTAACGAATACAACAACATTAAAGCAATTCCTTACCTTCACAAGCTTCCAACACTAAAAACTTCCGAAATCTTCTCCAACCTCTTTCAACACCAACGGACCTCTCTCAAACTCTCACCAATCAACATCTTCTTAGGGTTTACTTGGCTTAACATAAGGAGAAGAAACAAACAAGCTAAAGATCAACCAAGAGTCTTGTAGGGGATCGAAAATCACCAAGGGGAGAGGAAGAAGAAAAGCCCTAAGTCAAAGGAATGAGCTTACTGTCAAAGGGATTTCGGTAATTCTCAAAGGTAAAAGTCAAAAATTTAAAGGCATTAAGGGTTTGATCTCATCTCTAGCATTTACCATTTAACATTTCCTCAAACACTCTTTTAAATTTCTTTCTCTCTTCAAAATCATTTCCCAATCTGAGTTGTCTCTAAATTCCAATGGCTCGACGCTTTTATTCCTAAATCATAAAATCTAATTTGCACATTGCCATTTACCAATTATTCCTGTACTGTTGAGTCAATCAGTCTGCCACTTATAAAATTCTTCAGTCTGAACTTTTTCTCCCAAATTGTCAGAAAATTTCTAAGAACCAATCTAACAACTGAAAATCACTCCTTAGACATTCTAAATCACAATTTTAAACGTAATTATCCTTGAATTCACAAAACACATCATATCCACAAATAAATGCTGGGAATGTCAGAAATGCGTGTACATATATGTGCATGTGCAGAATGACTCATTCCTAAAAAATTAGAGCCCAAATGAATGAACAAATCAAAATATGCAAATGCAAAAATCCTGACCCATCCCAATTTACCAAAATAACCTTCCCATCGGTGATGTGATGTTACATAGAACCTAAGAATGATCACATGAAAGATTTGAATGGACTTATGATGATTTTGATGAGGAGCAAAAAAAGAAGAAGAAGAGGAGTACGAATCAGAAGAGGAACAATTAAGACAGCCTAGACATGGAGGATACATGTACAAAGATCATAACTTGAAGCTTGAACTCCCTGATTTTGAAGGTAAGCATGATCCTAAAGTTACATTGGATTGGATTCGTAGAGCTAACCGTATGTTTGAGTTTAAAGCCTTTATGAACCTAGAAAATTTTAATTATACTATCCTTAAGTTAATCAGCTTAACGGGAATTTGGAATGATGACTTGCAATGTGAGTCGGTAAGATGGGAAAGAAGAAGAATTAAGACCTAGACTCATTTAAAACGTGAAATCAATGCTAAATATTTCTCTGATAATTATAGGTAAGAGAATTATGTAAAGGTCACAACTTTGAAACAAACTCGATTTCTTAGTGAGTATATTAATGAATTTGAGAAGTTAACGATGTTGAGTCATATCAAGGAGGATCCAAATTAGAATATGGCTCAATCTTTGGAGGGATTGAGTTTTAAAGTCAAGGATAAGGGGGAATTATAGCTTTATTATAACTATAATAAGTTGTGTGAACTTACTTTGCATGTTGAACAACAAGGTAACAGAAAACCTAATTGGATGTCAGTTCCACAATGGAAGAATCCTATGACACCTTCTACTTCTATCTCTTTAAGTTCTAAAGTTGATTCAAGCAATAAGAAGCAAGATAGGACAGCAAAAGGTACTTTAAACATAAGAGAACTTGATAAGAACAAGAGGCGATGTTTTAGATGTCATAGGTACGGACATATTCAATCTGAATGCCCTATAAACAAATTCATGACAATTCAAGAGTGTTAAGAGATTGATGCTTTGTTAAATGTTTTATCCATAGAAGAGGGTGAAAAGGAGTTAGATATTAGAGGAGATTATGAGGGAAGAGTGGAGGATATGGTTGAAGGTGACGAGGAAGGACCTAGTCCTATGATTCAACATGTTTTAAAGGTTGTTCCTTCTCTAAGTGAGTCCCAACATGATCAATTGTTCCATACGAGATGCAAGGTGCAAGGAAGGATATATAATGTGATCATTGATAGTGGTTCCTGTACCCATGTAGCTTCCAAGGTGCTCGTGGATAAACTAAACTTGTCTACTTCAGACTTTTAAGACCTTACACAATTCGATGGCTTAATAAAGGAAGTGATTTGAAGGTGACAAAATAGGTGCTTGTTTCCTTTTCAATTGGGAATAAGTATCATGATTAGGTACTTTATGACGTGATTCTAATGGGTGCATGTCATATCTTATTAGGACGTTTATGGCAATATGATTGCAAAGCTCAACATGATGAAGTCTCTAATTTCTACACCATTGAGAAGGACGGGAAAAGACTTGTGCTTGCACCTTTATCTCCTTCTAGAGTACGTGAACTGAACATGGAGCAATATAAAAGGGAGAAATTATTAGGAAGAGTGGGATTAGTTGAGAATTTGTTGAATCGTAAGTAGTAAATGCATTAGTTTCGAAGGGGGTCCAAGACAATCTGGATGATTCTTAACTATTGGAACTCAAGCCTCATCTGGACGAGTATGTTGATGTGTTTCCTAATGATTTTCCTTCGGGATTGCCTCCTATTAGAGGGATCAAGCATTAAATAGACTTGATTATGGATACACCTTACCTAACAAGCCCACATATATGTGTAATCTAGAAGAATCAAAGGAGCTTCAATGACAATTCAATAAGCTTATAACGAGTGGATATGTGATGAAAACATGTCAGCATATGTTGTACTAGCTCTTCTTACACCAAACAAAGATGTTTAATGGCAGATGTGTATTAATAGTGATACAGTGTACAATATCAGCATCAAATATCACTTTCCCATGCCTCATCTAGATGACATGTTGGAGGATCTCCATAGTGTTCAAACATTTTCAAAGATAGGCTTAAAAGAGTGTTTACCAATAGATTTGAATGAGAGAAGGTGATGAATGGAAGACCACATTCAATACTAAGTATGGCTTATACAAATGGTTAGTAAGGTCCTTTGGTCTCACTAATGCTCCAAGCACATTTATGCGACTTATAAATGAGGTATTGCACCCTTTCCTTGGTAAATTTATTGTTGTGTACTTGGATGATATTCTGGTTTATAGTAAGAGTAATGAGGAATATATACTACACTTGAGAATGTTTTTCAAAGTGTTGAGAAGGTAGAAGTTATATGGGAAGATTGAGAAGTGCACTTTCATGGTAGATAGCATCATATCCTTGGATACATTGTGTCTAAGGATGGTTTTTTAATTGATAAATCAAAAATTGATGCTATTAAATCATGGCAAACTCCTAAATCTGATAGTAAAGTTTGTAGCTTTCATGGATTGGCTTCTTTTTATTTGAGATTTGTGAAGAACTTAGTTCTATTATGGCATCGATTATTGAATGTATGAAGAAAGAGAAATTCGAATGGAGTGATTATATAGAAAAGGCATTTGAATTGATTAAAGGGAAGTTATGTTCCATTCCTATATTAGCTCTTCCTAATTTTAATGAGCTATTTAAAGTAAAATATGATGCTAGTGGAGTCAGAATTAGGGTTGCATTTATTCAACAAAACGTCCCATTGCTTATTTTAATGAGAAGCTTAATGGATATAAACTAAATTACTCTACTTATGATAAAGAGTTCTATGTGATCATTCCGACTCTTAGTCATTAGAGTCAATATTTGCGACCTAAGCCTTTCGTGTTGCATAGTGACCATGAAGCATTAAGGCATATTAATGGGAAACAAAAACTTAATCCACATCATGCTAAGTAGGTCGAGTTTCTACAATCCTTTACTTTCTCATCTATGTATAAGGATGGACACTCTAATGTCATACCTGACGCATTGTGAAGAAGGTATTCTATGCTTTTAATACTTAATTCAAAGCTCATTGGCTTTGAAATCATCAAGAATTCTTATATAGGGGATAAAGATTTTGCTAGATTATTTGAACTTTGCAAAAAAGATGTTCTTGACCAGTTTGTAATTCAGGATAGTTTTTGCTTCACAGGGAATAAATTGTGTACTCCCAAGGGCTCTTTTCGTGATTTATTGATTCACAAAGCTTATGGTGGTGGTCTTACTGGCCATTTTAGTATTCAAAAGACTTATGAAAATCTTTAAAAACACTTCTATTGGCCTCATATGTTTCGAGATGTGCAATCTATTGTTAACCAATATGATACTTGCCAAAGAGCAAATAGTACTTTTCACCAAGGACTTTACATACTTCTTCCTATTCAAGAATGATCATGGGAGGATATTAGTATAGATTTCATTGTAAAATTATATCGCATATAATATGATAAGGATGCAAGTATGGTGGTTGTAGATGATTTCTCAAAGATGGCTCATTTTTTTGCATGTCATAAAATTGATGATGCTTCACATATTGCTGATTATACTTTAAAGAGATTATTTGTCTTTATGGGATACCGAAAAGTATAGTTTTTCAACGAGATTTGAAGTTTTTGAGTCATTTTTTATGGATGTTGTGGAAATTACTTAGAACAAAGCTATTATTTAGCAATGCTCACCATCCACAAACTGAAGTTACAAATCGCACTCTTAATGCCTTAGCCTTGCTTCATGGATTAGTGAGTAAAACCAACCAATATTGGGATTTAAAACTTTCCCATGTTGAATTTGCCTATGATATATCTCCAACTAGTTCTACTAGAGATCTCCTTTTAAAGTTGTTTATGGTGTGAATCATTATGTTTTTGTGGATTTACTTTCTATTTCAAAGAAAGACTCAGTGAGTATAGATGCAAAGGCCAAGGTAGAGATAATAAAGAAGGCCCATGAGCATATTTGCCCAAAGATGGAGAAGATTAAAGAGAGTAAAAAGGTCCGTGCTAATCATTTCACAAGAAACTGAGCTTTTAACCTGGTAATCTATATTTTATTCATCTTTGCAAGGAAAGATTTCCAAACAAAGGGAAGAATAAACTTATGTCCCATGCTGATGGACCATTCAAAATGCTTGAACAAATTGGAGAGACTGCATACAAGATTGATCTTCTAGGAGATTATGGAGTTTATCCTTACTTAAACGATGAAGATTTGAGAGAAAATGTTTTTAAAAAGAGGGAGAATGGTGCGGGATATATACTTTTTCTCCAAGCCATTATATTTGAATATACACGATAATTTCATGCACAGATGTAATGAGTTTTTGGTTGTATATGTATGATTGTAAGTTTTAGATTTGAAACCAAGTGAAGCCTTGTCTTCTTAGCCTGAAATTTTAAGAGCTTGTAGAGGACACATATAATTAATCTTCTATTAATTTTCATATTTTTTGAATTTTATACAATTAGTTTTAGTCGTTTATTTGGACACTAAGTCTAATAGTTGGAAACAGTGCTTAGGACTCATTTTTTCCTTATCAAATTAGTTTTCTTATTCTTTTAGATCTTTAGTATGATTCTAATTGTCTAGGTTGTTTCCTAATAGTATTATGAGTTATCTTTTAGATCTTTAGTATGATTCTATATTGTCTAGGTTATTTCCTAATAAGATTAGGAGTTTTCTACTATAAATAGGGGTTAAAAGGTGTATTCTTGTATATGTGATTTAGAAATAAACATTAAAACTTTTTCTTCACAAATTCATAGTTGATTCCTTCTACTTAAGATAAGAGTCGTGCCATCTCGTCACCTTTTCCTTATAAAGTTAAGCATTTTCGTACGCATTGCAACAGAACTTTTTGAGTTCATTTAGTTGCAGAAGTAGATTCTCACCTGTTTTCTTCCAATCAAAATTTAAAGTCTTAATTGCCCAATATGCTCGATGCTCTAGTTTCATATGCAAATGACAAGCTTTACCATATATGAGTCGGAAGGGAGTCGTTCTGATTAGCATTTTAAAAACAGTTTGATAAGACTATAAGGCATCATTTAGCTTTAATGTCCACTCCTTCCTAGAATTATTCACCATCTTTTCTAAAATTCGATTCAGTTCTCAGTTCATGACTTCCACTTGTCTACTCATTTGCGGGTGATAAAGAGTGGTAACTCAATGATGGACTTCATATCTTTTTAGGAGAGTGTCAAAAGATCTGTTATAAAAATGTGTTCCCCCATCACTTATTATCGTTATTGGCAATCCAAATCAGTTAAATAACTATTTGATGAATGTCTATATAGCATTCCCATCATTAGTTGGAGATGCCACAACTTAGGCCCATAGAGACACGTAGTCCACTCCTACTAAAATGTATGTGCTCCCTATAGAGGATAGGAAGGGATCCATGAAGTTGATGCCCCATATATCGGAGACTTCAACTTCCAAGATGTTGGATAAAGGCATCTCATCTCTTTTGGAGATGTTGCCCATTCTTTGACAGTGATCACATTGTGCTAGGAAAGCTTGAGCGTCCTTAAACAAATGTGGCCAATAGAATCCACACTCAAGCACTTGAGTTGTTGCCTTGTTTGCTTCATAATGGCCAACATGCTGTACTTCTTGACATTATGTTAATATGTCCAACATCTCATCTTCTGACACACATCATCTTATTATCCCATCAGCATAATTCTTATATAGGATTGTCTCATCCCATAAATATTAAGTGTACTCATACAAAAATCATTTTCTCTATTGATATGACATATCAAAAGGAATTTTACCATTGGTGACAAAATTTGTGATATCTATGAACCATGATGTCGCCATGCCATTAAGTAGCAACAAGGCTTCATCAGGAAATTTTTCATTAATATCATCACCTAGCTCGCATTCCTCTCCTTCCAAACGTGATAAGTGGTCCTTGGCTACATTCTCCACTCCCTTCTTATCTCCTACTTCTATGTCAAACTCTTGTAAGAGTAGAACTCATTGAATAAGCCTTAGTTTTATCCTTTTTGGCAGAAAGATACTTTCATGCAACGTGATTGGTAAATACGATTATTTTATAACCTAAGAAGTATGACCAAAACTTATCACATGCATACACCACTGTGAGTGATTCCTTTTTAGTGTGGTGTAGTTAAGTTAGGGTATCCTAAATGTTTTTCTTACATAGTATACCCCCTGTAATATTTTTTCCTTCCTTTGGCCCAATATGTAACCAACAACTTGGTCGCTAGCATGGCATATAACTCTGAATGGGATTGTCCAATTGTCCAATTGAGTGGTGTTACGATTAGTGTTGATATTAGTGCCTCCTTTAATTGATTGAATGCAGATAAACAGTTATTATTAAAGAGGAAAAGCACATCCTTGACTAAGAAGTTTGTTAAGGGTCTTGCGATTTGCAAGAAATCCTTAATAAAGCGATAATAAAACCTAACATGGCCTAAGAATGCTCAAATTCCCTTGACATTGATTAGAGGTGGGAGTTTCTATATAACCTTTGTTTTTATTCAATCTACTTCATATCTTTGGTGCTAAATTTTGTGCTCAAGCACTATCCCCTCCTACTCCATAAAGTGGCACTTCTCCCAACTCAACACTAAATGTAATTCTTCACATCATTGGAGTACTTTGTTCAAATTGGTTAGATACTTCTCAAAAGATTCTCTAAAGATAGAAAAATCGTCCATGAAAACTTCCATTGTATCTTCAATCATGTCTGCAAAGATAGGCATCATGCACTTTTAAAATATAGTTGGGGTGTTGCATAACCAGAAAGAGATATGTCTATATGCAAAGGTAGCATAAGGACATATCTTTTCCTGGTCTTAGGGGTAGATGAATATCTTATTGTACCTCAAGTAATCATCTAAGAAGCAGTAGAATGAGTGACAACCACTCTTTCTATCATTGATCTATGAATGGGAGAGGGAAATGTTCCTTTTTAGTCACTCTGTTGAGTTTGCAATAGTTTACGCACACTCTTCATCCCGTAACTATTCTCGTCGAAATTAACTCTCCACTTTCACTCTCCATTACGCTCATTCCACCCTTCTTTGGTACACATTGTTCTAGGTTGATCCATTCCTTATCAAATAGGGTGTATAATACTCGCATCTAAGAGCTTTATTACCTCCTTTTTGACCACTTCCTTCATGTGAGAGTTCAACCTACATTGACGTTCCCTTACTGCTCTACTTCCTTCTTTAAGATTTATCTGATGCATGCGAACATTTGGGCTTATACCTCGAATGTCAGATTTTTGCCATCCTATGGCTTTTATCTACTTCCTAACAATCTCTACTACCTTACTTTGTTATTCCCTATTCATTAGATTAAAATGATGATGGGTAACGTTTGATTTTCACCTAAAAAGATATATCTAAGATGTGTGGATAAAGATTTAAGCTATAGGGTTGGTGGTTTCTCTTTGGAGGGTGGTATGGGTACTTCGATTTGTACTAACATTTCTTAACGGGTCTAAACACTGGACTCCTCCATTTTAACATCTCCTTCAAACTCAACTTCGTTCGCCTTCTCATCTTCATTATCTGTCTCCATGTCTACTGATTTAACTTCTGCAAAGTAGCTTTCTAGTTACTCTTGCATACTTTCGTCCATAATGTCAATCTCCATGCAAGCGTTGCTTTCCTTTGGATTCTTCAAGCCCTTGTTCATATTAAACTCCACTTGATCTTCACTAATATAAAGTGTCAATTTACCTTCATGAAAATCAATAAATGTTTTTCCTATGTTCATGATAGGTCATCCAAAAATTAGTAGACAATTCTTATCTTCTTTGAAATCAAGAACAATAAAGTCCATAGGAATATGAACTTGTCCAGTTGCATCACTCCACCAATGAAGTCCAAATATGAAATGTCTTCCACCACTCCAAACGATCTTTTAGTAGATTGATCAACCAACTGGATTAGTATCAAAGTTGGCTTAACCTTACTGAGCTCCAATTTCCTAAATATCTACAAAGGCATAAGATTGATGCTTGCTCCTAAATCCTGAAACAAGACTGGAGGGTTGAGTCACTATGTAACATAGTTTACTTCATGGTTAAAAACCAAACAATAAGAATAAACAAGCTTAATACATAAGTTAAAACTAAAAAACTAGTGTGAAAAAGAGTTGATGGAATGTAAGAGATTCCACTATCATTTTTTCCATTAATCAATGTCTCACATCAAGGTTGTGGGATGTTCCAACTTAAGGCCATGACACTAATGCACTCAGTTTGTAGATTGTTAGTTAGCATTATTCCCTAAATCTAGCATATGGTTCCATGATTTTAAGTTTTACAATGTTTGTTACATGCCTTAGAAGATCTTTAAGTTCTTTCCTCCATATAGCATACACTAGAAAACCATAAGTAATTTTAAATATTATATGATCCTCTTTACATAGCAAATGAAGTTATACGATCCATTAGATAATATCAAGCCAATTAGCATGTTGTAAATGAAGATTACAAAAATGTTGAATTTTTTGCTATATGTTTGTGAAAAATGACATTAGATTGCATAATTTTTGGGTAAGGCTAAGGATATTTGAGTTTATGACTCTTTCCATTATGCTTAGTTTGTTCATTATGGCCAAACATGGTGTAAAATAAGCCTTAGGGATATTTGGTTTACGCTGTGCTAACCTGAACAAAGGATTTTAGGAGTTGAGGGTCTTAATATCAATTAACATTTTTGAACTCTACTAATTTGTGACTTAATGATAATATTGTTTCCTCTAAATTGCATTAAGAATGTAGTTTAGAGCATCGTAAAGTATTATGGAGAACCTTATGATTTTACATAACCATTTATGGATTTGAATGAGCTCTTTTGCCTTTAACTTGGTCTAGTATCATTTATCTTGGATTATTTAGCTCAAAGAGCAGGTAAAGAGGCCTTATTCCAATTACCATACCATAATGATGTGTTCCCATTCCTAACTTTGCATTTAACCTCTATCTGTAGGCATTCTCATAGTTTTAGGAGTTATAACACTGTCCAAGAGGAGTCAGCTCTAAATTTTACTATCCAAAAGTGCTTGCCTTTTAGGTATTAAGTGTGAATCCATTATGCCCATAAGGATTTTTGACAATTAACATCTTTTTTATTATCCTTACTGCAATGATAATCAGGCCTCTCTGAATTTTAGGTTTGTAAACCTCATACCACTTGGCTTTTGTTATTGATTTCTTTACAGTTTCACCATAATAAAGGAAGTTCATGATCATCTTTTTTTATTCCTTAATTAAGTCCTTGGAAAGATCAAATAAGAGGACTAGTCTACATGTAGGTTATTGAGTGCCTGTTTGGATGGGCTTATATTAATAGAGCTTTTGTCAGTAGAGCTTTTGTCAGTAGAGCTTTTCTGAGAAGAGCTTTTCTAAGAAGCTAGTTGACTGTTTGGTTGTCAATTAAAATAATAGGTTTTTTGAAAGAACTTCATACAGTAGACTGTTTGGCAACATAAAAATAAAAAGCGATTTTATTAATTTTAACTATATTTTATTTTGCAATAAAAATTATTTA
>JANKYF010000007.1:22992803-23017356 GCA_029829435.1 Erythroxylum hondense
GAACTAATAAAAAATCAAATATAATAATTCAAACTAAATTGAGTCTAATAAAAACTTAAACTAACAATAAAAATCAAAATTGTATTTTCTTTCAAATTCTCTAATATTATCTAAAGACTCGTAAACTGCACTTTCATCTAAAGTATTTGCATAAATTCTTTCTACTGTATTCAAACAATTTTTACTTTTTTAGAATAATCACTTCTTTTACATTTCAATTAAAAAATAACATTAAAAATAGATTTTTAGCACATAAACTATCTATCTTTGTCTACTTTTAGTCTTTTATAAGTGTTAATATTTGAGCTATTTTTCTTATTTTTATGCATTTGAAAGCACTTAAATTATTTAACATTTGTGAGCAAAATATTTAATCTTCTAATCTATTGAAGTGATTATTAGACGAAATATATTAAATAATATTTAACATAAATTTTAGTAAATTCGTATACAAATCTTAATCTAATTGTTTTTTTTTGGTAATAAGACAGAATTACACTTCCCCATATTCTGACGAGAAATCCTTGAACTAGCCGAAAACAACAATTTACTGTATATGTACACTTGATGCCCAAATCTTTGACGATTGATCTGAAGAATCGGACTCGAACTTTCTGCGTCATTATCATTGAAGTAGCGTTTAAAAAAATTTAATAGATTGCAGCCTTATTTTTATATAAAAAAGAGACTATTTTTGGTAAAATTATGTATAAATGTGTCAAAAAATAATGATATAGGCTAACAAAATAAATAAGTAAAAAATAAAATAATAAATCACAATTAATAATAATACAAAAATATTTAACACAAATAATAAAGATATAAATACAAAATGCTAATAATAATAGAAATGATAATAATAATGATAAAACTGACACTAATAAGAGAATTAATAAAAGGAAAATAATAATAATAATAGTTATAATTATAAATACTAATAATAATAAATGCGAAGGACGCTTTTATTAGTAAGGCTTGCAAAGTGACAGCAAAATTTGACTATGTTAAAAAATAGTTGGTCTAAAAGTGACTTGTAAGATTTGATAATCAAGGAGAAGGTAATTTAGAGTGAAACATAATCAAAATTAACTGGCATGGAATTCATCAACCAACTACTCTTAACTTTTCTTATTAAGATCATGTAATTAAAATAAGAGTGTAGCTTAAAGACGCCTTCTTATTATTAAGATCTTTCTAAAATATCTCATACGTAAAAAAATAACAGCATAAATTGAGAATCCCTGCAAGTAAAAGGAGAGGAGGAGTTTTATGTTTCATGGGTTCAAACCGTCCTCATGTATGCAGCCGTTTAAAACTTGGGATCAGAGCTTTTCTTCTCATAAGGGACCTATTCAGTTCGAGCGAGGATTAATCTAAAAATAGATGACTTAAAAGTGTCTTCCTATAATTGAGATCCTCTTAAGATACCTCGTGAGTTAAAAAAAAAAAGAACTCACTTTATTTCAACGAAGCTTGCACTTCATTCGTCACGAAGCCTCTGGCCATGTGAAACACGAGAATCTGATCCTGTACATAACCCCATCTCCACTGCACTTTTTGATTCTATTATGACTTCCAATTTACTCATAGCATATCCAACCAACATTGCACATGGAATGTATACTTGATGTAACATTTATAGATAATTTTACTTGTAAGTTCCTCTAAATTCCTAACTTTATTTTCAACTGATTCACGAGAAAAAAGCAATCTTAATTATGTAAAGAACTATCCAAAGTAGTATTATGCTGTGTTTTTGTAAGCACGTAATCTTCTGTACTCTCTATTCTATTTCAACTCTGCTCTATTTTATATCAACCATATATTTATGTGATCCCACATAAATATATGGTTATTTATTTTGGATCTCCTAAAAGGTGTCCACTTGACAGATTTAGTGACTAATCCCCCTTTATTGCGTGATGCATTCTTTGTTGAGGGATCCCAGGAGTTTATTGCATGCCCAAAGGCAAAGATTGGAATTACTTGATTATGACCAAAGGCAAAGATTGGAATTACTTGATTAAGCAACGACTATATCATTTTACTTATTTTTAAGTTAAAACGGCAAAATAGAAGTTACTGAGGTCAGCAGCGTCTTGCACTCTGTCCAAAGTAGTTAAGGTGGGGGCCAGATGAGATTGGAAAGCACTATAACGCAAATTCCAACTTCAGTTTCTGGAGAACCTTGTGCCATCAAATCTGAAGACAAAACTGTACCCTACATAAGTTGCCTAACAGACTTTCTATTCTTGAGCTACGTGGTCCTATAACTATAAACCAAAAGGCAAGGGCTTAACATTACTATTCTTGTACGCATATTTTAATTAGACTCATATGAATTCTGCTTCTAGATTACATGAAAATCCTTGAATTTGAACCATTGAAATATCGTATTACTATGCTTCTACGCATATCGGTATGTTGGAAAGCACGTGAAGATATTTATACATCATATATGAAAATGGTACAAGCAAAGCTTATTGGTTAAACAGTGTAATTTACTTGGAGACTTGTGGTGTGGATGCCATTGCCAATTTGCCGTGCTGTTTGAGTTTATATAGATGATTTGAACTGAAAAGAAAAAAAGGAAGAAGATTTAGGACAAAGATATGGAAAGAAAGTAGTCCTCTTCTCTTTTTGTAATTTATGTTTACTTTAGTAATGTATGTATGTAACCAGAGAATCTGGCAGTGGGATGGGAATGTCGTTAATGAACATGGATGCTGATAGCTGACTCGAAAGGCTTCTCGTCTAGCTTGTCAATAACACACTTGGCTGTTGGTTACGCCTGTCGCTTCGGAGGTGGACTGGAGATTCCCTTTGCCTTATCAAGTCCTTGGCGTTCTTTCTTCGCCACAACTTTTCACTCTAGAATTTCCCATTTTTGCATGTTCTTTTGTGTTAGGATCATGAATTGTTCTGCACGATTTTAATGGTTTACATGGATATAGGGGAGTGAAGTTGACTCTGGTTGTCGCTTAAAAAATGACGAGGATAAAAAGGAGAGCTTTTGTCAAGGTTCAAGAGGTTTTGGACTTCTCTAATCAGCTCCTTGTCGAAAAGCCTTTTCTTTCTTTCTTAATCCCTTTGCTTTTGATCGTTTGGTGCATTGAAAGATGCCTTTTTTCTTTCTCCAACTGGGTTCCTCTTGTTGTTGCTGTTTGGGCCACTGTTCAGGTAAGCTTCTTCTGTTCACGGTCTTCTGTTGTTCCTCTCGTTGTGAAGTGATGGTATGGTTTGATTACCAAGTTTTGAGAATATGAATGACGGTGTAAAAGAATTCTTACAACATGGATTTCACTGTGTAGTATTACAGTTATCAACGTCAGATAATCGTGGAAGACCTGAACAAAAAGTGGAAGCGAGTAGCACTGAGCGCCTCGGTACCTTTGTTTCTTCTAGTTTCCTGCGGGTTCGCTTCAATTTCTGCTTTCAAAGTGAATTTATAACACTTAACGCTATTGTACAGCCAATAACGCCAGTGGAACACTGCGAGTGGCTGAACAAGCTGTTTATGGAAGTTTGGCTCAACTATTTTAACCCAAAATTTTCGTCAAGGTTGTCATCAATGGTTGAGGTTAGATTCAAGCCATTTTGATTAACTTATTGATAACTTGTAGAAACATTTACTATCCTTGGCTCATTGCCCATTTATTCTCATCATGTGCACATTTTTTATAAAGTTTATGTTCAAATTGCTTTCTGCTTTCTTTATATATTATATCTATTGGTTTTCTGCAACTTACTGCTGAAAAAAGAGGCTATTACTAGCATGTTTTTTAGTTAAAAGATTGATAAGCTGTGCACAAAGCAAATCCAGAACCCGCTGTTTTCTCTTTTCTTTTTGGGGACAATTATATTGCTTGGGTCATACTTTCATATGTTTTAAAGATATTATCATTTGACGATGGTGATAGAAGAGTTGAAGTCGATCAGTTGTCAAATTTTCTTTAGGACTATAAAGTGTGACTATAAGTATGACTGTTAGAAAATTGATTCCACTAACTTAAAATTGTTGAAATTGAGCATTTGTATAATTTCCTTGGTTTATGCACAGGATGTAATAATTTCTTGATATCTGGCAGGCTTTCACCACAAACTTCTTTTAACACAGTCACACATTAACAACTATCTCATAAGTCATTACAATGCTGTTTAACTGTTTATAAACCGGCACTAATTACTTAAAATTGCAGAAACGATTGAGGCAACATAACTCGAAGCTGATTGTAAGTAGTGCACTTTTTCATTCTGTATTTTGTTTTGATGGATTAAATGACATCAACACTGCTTATTGAATAAAATTTCTACATTTTGTAGGAAAGAGTTGAACTACTGGAATTTTCACTAGGTTCATGCCCACCTAGCCTGGGTTTACAAGGGACTAGCTGGTCAAGTGCAGGAGAACAGGTTTGTTTTCCAGCCTCACAGTTTTTGAATTTTTCAAACAAACTTGCTTAGGTTTCTATGCTGAAAAGTAAGTAATCAAAAAAAAAAAAAAGTTCTATGCTGATATACTAGCTGCTCTGTGCATCCATTTAGGCTACCTTGTCCATGTTTTATGAGTAACAATCTGAAGCCAGATTTTCCTTAGTTACCAAAATGACCTTCTGTTGTTTAGTATCATAATTAGCTCACTTTTGCAGTAACGTTAGCTCGTAATGGGGGAAATTAGATAAAAGGGTCCATATAAATAAACTATGAAAGACAATTGTATTGGGTTGATTAACTCGTCACATCCTTGAGCATTTAATTTGTTTCACTTCTCCACTCTTTGGCTTGTCCTTTATTAATAATTGGAAGAGTTACAGCAACAACTACTACTCATTGGATGCATTGTAAATTTTTCATGTATAATATTCGTATGCACCTGTATTGAATGGAGAAATAAAGTGCATTCAAAATTTTCATATGTCCAAAATTAGAGAGAGACTGTCCCCAGCTCAAGCACATTCTAGGAGAACAAATTGACACTACTTCATCTTGATGTAGGACAAAATGTGAGATACTTTCATAAGAATGACATCATACCAAATAGAGTCCTCATATATTCCTAACTTAAAGGACAACCAGAACCTTCGAGCAACTAGTATAACACTATCATCTACTCAAGGGATTTGGATATTTCTATATGAGTAAATTCAATCGCTTCACTATGTTCTCCGATACCACATTTATACTATTTCATCCATTAATGATAAGCTTGCATACTTTATCCCCACATTTAAGCACTATGAAGTCATTGTTCTTGTTCTTTCACTTTAAGGGTCGTAAGTATGCATCTCACTATATTAAGATTTGTAGAACTAGCTAGTTTATCGAGTTTCCTTCTAACTCCACTCTAGCTTCGTGCTCATACACATACTCATCAAATTTTTCCTCTTCTTCTTCTCCCATCATATACAAACCTTTATTAGGACATTCATAAGCAAAATGACCCCTCCCATTACATCAAAAGCACTTCTTGTCATTGCTACCTCCTTTCGTCCCCGTCTTAGCTATGACTTTACCTTTCAGTTCAACTTTTTGAGAAGTTTTTTAGTCATTTTGTTGTGCAGATTTTGATGCATTGGGTGCTGGTCTGAAATTTTGCACCATCGTAGTTCTCTACCTCCCTAGCTTGACTTCGAAACTTTTTAGTTACTTGTTGTCCTAAGTTGTTCAACTCCTTGCAAATTTCTGCCCTTAAGCCATTTTTGTAGTGAGATATAAGTTGTCATTCCGACTTCATCCCTTCACATCAGATAGAAAGTTCATCAAATATTTCCGTGTACATAGTTACGGATGTAATCCCTTGTCTAAGGTTGTTAGTTGATCTTAGAGATCTTCCTGATAATGAAATGGTGACCCTTTTTTTTTTTTGATAACTTTAGCTTCATCTCTTCTCAATCAACAATTGGCAGTTGGCATGTTTTTCAAAGTCTATCATCTACCGATCTCTACCAGATTTTAGCATTTCTAACTAGCTTCATCTTTGCAAATCAAACTTTTCAATCTTCTAACATGTGGTACCAGTCAAAGAAATCTTCTATTACTGTTGTCAAATCCAAGAGCACGTGTGGATCCATCTTTTCTGCAAAATCAGGGGCTTCAACACAAACTTTCTTAGTAATGTCATCGAGTTGTATATTTCAACTCTATCGTGTCCTCTAATGGATTGTATGCACTCTCCATATGCTACTAGTTGGTTTCTTTGTTTTTTGATCTCTCGATAGGGCGTTGATTTCCTAACCCCATTCGCTGTTGATTAGTGTCAACCTCTTCGTCGTGGATTTCACTTTCTCCAACGTCACCATTAAGTGTAGTTTGTTGTCTATTATTGTATTCTGGACTACTTCTTCGAGCACCTTGTGATCTAGGTCATTAGGGTTCAATCTTTCTATAACTCTTAGAAGTATTTCATCACTCTTGGTTGCTGAATATTTCTCTATATGCCCTTCCGCTATGTGTCGCCATCGTGAGCCAAAGCTCTGACACCATGTTGATATAAGATAAATGAAAGAATTATTAACTAATAGCTAAAAATTATAAAATTAAGGGATATGGTTGATATTAGGTTGTTGGAATATCAAATTTTAAATTTTGGCTAGGAATGTTGAAATTTCAGATTTTGTACAGCAGGAATTTTAAGGTTAGGATTTCAGGGTTTAATATGGTGGAAGTTAGGATTTTGGTTGCTGGAATTTTCTGGTGAACACAAAGAATGGAAGGTAAGAACTAAGAATCACTATTAGGGTCTAAGAATTACTCTTAGAAGAAAACATTACACCTTCTACTTGAAAACTCAAGTTTGTAGAAATTCTCGATTGCTTATTTTTGATGAAGAGTTGAATACACATATATATATATAGTTCTTAGAACCCTTATTCTAGTAGGAAAGGGTTCCTGACTTAAATCATATTATAATAGAAATTCTTTAAGTCCTATACAACTAAGATAATATATCTAAAATAGAATAACATATGCTACTACTTCCTATTTAATAAGGAATCTTAACAAAATCTAAATTTCAGCCTACTTTGATGTCAATTCAATTCCCAATCCTCATCTCAACAAATTAAAGTTCGTGGTTGACCAATCTTTCCTCTTTTATTTCTTTTGTAGACTTTAAGTTCTTTTGCAAACATGCCCAATAAAGAGCGTTTCAATTTATAATCCTGAACTCAACAATTTGAAGAAAGTTTCTTAGAACATATGAATGGTGATTCTTTATCTTGCTTAACTTCTTCATTTGATCACGTAATTGAAATAATCACAATTTCTTTGTTTTTTTTTTTGCATTTCTTTGCCATGAAATAATCAGTCAATTGGTGCAAAGAAGCATGCCATGAAATTTGTCTTAACTTTTGCCACACTTTGGTTACTCATGATATCGTGCCCATATCTAAAATGATTAAAGAGAACAGTTAGAGGATCCATAGATGGATGTACCTAGTTCCCTATGGAAAGTGAGAAATGAGTTTTGAGAATGGTGCAGCTATTATGTTTTTGAAGATATTATGTTCATAAAAGGCAACTGACATGAATTATTGATACATAATAGACACAAAAACACATTATATATGTGTATGTTTTTGTACATTAGGGGTTTCTGCAGCTTGATTGTCATTTCTTCCTTGAAACAATGAAATATATCCAAAAGTTTCATGGAGTATTGTTGTTTATTTGGCAGCCAATTATGCGTTTGGGATTTGATTGGGACACTAGTGACATGAGATTTATGTTGCTGGCTAAGCTTGCCAAGCCCTTCAGGGGAACTGCTCGTATAGTTATCAACAACTTACACATCAAGGGTGATGTATGTAAATTATTACTTTCTGGCATTGTAGATACATTGGCATAGATATCTCGATTTTGATTGTTGTTTTGCTGATAAGTTTTTGCGATTGTGTGTGTGCATTGGCTGTTTTTACATGTGCTCCTGGAGTCTCAATGTTACTTAAAGTGAATTGTTTGTATAATGCATAATTGCAACTTGTTGGAATTGCTAACTACCCCCATCCATATACAATTATTTTGCAACTATGGACTGTATCTACTGGCTGGTTGTTTATTATCCTTTTTTACTAAGTTTTTTCTAATTTAACCATTAATTAAGGTTTGTATCTCATTAATAATAAGCATTTTGTCATACATGTCCCTTTTGAATTTCCCCAAACTACTAATAACTAAAATATGAAATAAAAAGAATTGCTGGGACATATGTTTGGAACCGAATGATCTATTGACAAGGATGTACACTACTATTTGTACCAGAGATTTGATTGCATTTTATCAACAAATAGATGAATAAATGGAATAAGCTAAAAAATAGGTAAAACACAACATCACATGAAAATGCATATACACAAGCCAAAAAAATTGTATACTTGAAAATAAGCTTTAGTGAATATAAACTATAAGACAAAACTAGTTTATCTACATTTCACACCCCGTAAGTAGATATTGATCGTTTATACGTTTATGTTACTACTTGACTGGTTGTGTACATTTTACAGCTTCTCTTGATGCCAGTTCTAGAAGGGAGAGCAATTTTGTACTCATTTGTATCAACTCCTGAAGTGCGCATAGGATTGGCCTTTGGAAGTGGTGGAAGTCAATCACTGCCAGCGACAGAGCTGCCCGGTGTTTCTACTTGGCTTGTATGTTTCTTATCTAATTGTAGTACTCTGTTTCACTCCAATTGGTTTGTGTTTCTTCAAATGGATATAGAACAGGGATGTATAGTTTGATGAGATTGGAATTTTTCATTGATACATGGTCAACTATTGTTGGAATTTTGTCTCTTGGAGTTGCTTGTCAAGTTGGTCTTTCAGCATTGTGCTTCATCTCTTTGGTTTCATAATTATTTAGATCTCCATGAATTCTGGATTTTTTGTTTTGCTATATATGAGAACCTGTTTTCCATCCCAATTGTATACACTAGCAGGAATTCCAAATTATGGTCCAGTGGGTACATGAAACCTTAGAATGTTTTCAAATCCTTTGGTTCTTTAAATATTTTCTTTTTTCCTTTTGAATTACGAAAATGCTTATTTATGGAATTTTTAAAATTTTATCTTGTTATTCAGGTCAAAATTGCTACTGAAACCTTAGTGAAGACTATGGTTGAACCTCGCCGTCGATGTTTCAGTTTACCAGTAGTGGATTTACAGAAAAAGGCTGCTGGTGGAATTGTACATGTGACAGTCATCTCAGCTAGTAAACTTTCTGGGAGTCATTTGAAAGGAAGCCCATCAAGAAAACAATTTTATCTTAGGACTGGTAGTTCAGAAGAACATGTTGATATTGAAGATCTGCATACATTTGTTGAGGTTGAGCTTGGACAGTTGACAAGGAGAACAAATATAAGACCAGGGTCAAGTCCTACATATGAGTCAACATTCAACATGATTTTGCATGAAGATACGGGAATTCTTCGATTCCAGCTATACAACTGTACCCCAGGCAGTGTGAAGTATGACTTTGTAGGAAGTTGTGAGATAAAGGTACAGTTTTGTTCAAATTCAGAGGGATTAAGAACTAACTTGTGACTTATTTGGTTTTTCTTGCAAAGTATATGCAACTTTGGCATTTATGTCACTAACATGAAATTTAGAAAGGGATATTAAATCTCTACATCTTATGCCTGCTATGATTTTTCTGTTCCTATCTATATGAGTGTTTAATTATTGGCATGATCTTTGAATTTCATCTTTTTCTCTCAGTTCTTGTAACCTTTTGAGCAGATCAAGTATGTTGCAGATGACTCATCAATGTTTTGGGCAGTAGGACCCGACTCCGGTGTAATAGCTACCTGTGCTGAGTTTTGTGGAAAAGAAGTTGAAATGGTTGTTCCATTTGAGGGGATTGGTTCAGGCGAGGTAAAATATTTAGATTCCAAGTAATTGCATATTTTAATTATTTTTAAATGATACATTTACCTATATAAGGTGTTGTAGTTTTACTAATCAATGCTATATAATCACCTGATCCTGGTGCTAACGAGTTTTGATGTTTATTTATTACTTTTCTTTCACATTTCCCATTTTTTGCTATATAGTCTTATCGTCGTCATCACACTCAGTTGAATCTCGCACTAATGGGGGGTCTAGAGAGGTCTAATAATACGCAACCTTACCCTTACATAATAGAGAGACTGTTCTGGTAGACCATATGCAAATGTGTCATGAAGAGTTAAAAAAAATAGATACATAAAAAATAAATAATTAATGAGAATAAAGTAAAAAAAAGTAAAAAAGAATAATAACAGCTTCAAAAATATTCAAGTTTAGAAGACAAATATTGAAGAAAATAATAAGGATAAGAATAAGAATACTAAGAATAATAATAATAGTAGAAGAAAAGGAGAGAAACCCAACCAGTTGAATCAAGAAGATGTCCAGATGGTCAACAAGATGCACACAGGGGAATCACATTCAAATCAAATCTAACAAACATGCAGAGTAAAGAGGCATTCAAGAATTAAAGAATTAAAAGCAATAGTTAGAATGCATGTAGCAAGAAAGCTGAGACAACTAGAAAATGGTAAAGATACGGTGACCAGGGCCTTTGTACACACAGAACCTAGATATGGGTAGCAGGGCTAGAAGCAGAGGCGAGCTCATTCGTAGATCTTGGAAACTCCACTGCATCACCTACAAGAAAATATGTGATAAAAAAAACGTTGCCAACTTTTGGAAACCCGAGTGAAACTCCTAAGGAGGGTTCTAGAGCGGGGAAGATCTAGGAAAATTTTCGAGAGTCCAGAAATAAAACCCAATAATGAACTCTATACACTTGCAAACATAGCTCCTCCAATTCCATATCTTGCTGCCTGGGAACCTAACCATAGATGGACGCACGCACATGCGATGAGGTTACGTAGAGACTATGAGAGACGTAGCAAGCAAGGACAGCAACATTGTTGGGGAGTGCACAAGTGCTGTGGTAGTATCTGGCGGCAGCATCACTGTAGTTGGTTTAATGTATGGGCTGAAACTAGAGAGTAACTATCCCAAGAGACCCACACCTGTCTGTCAGAAATCAGCGCACGACCGTTGGAGTACCAACGGCACACAAAGAAAAGATTGATTGATTCTCGTGCAACGATCAATAAAATTTTATAGTCTTATGATATTTGAGATATATAATGATTATATGAGCAGTCAGAAAATTTTATACTTACCTCTGGTCCTTGGACTGTCTGCAATAGGACATGGTTCTTGGCTTGGCCTAACAGTTAACTTGGGGCCTGATTTCTACTGTGCAAAGTCAGTACGGATAAGGATTATTCATCTATAAGCTCATGCATAACTTCCAAATTAATGGTTCTAAAAGACATTCTGAGTGAGAATTTGGCAATTTTGACAACCCTGGTTAGATGTAAACTTATCAAGGTTCCTCATTTTCTTGCTGAACAGTCCAACCAGGTTATTGAATTGTTGATATTTTTATAACACCAAATATTACCTTTCTTTGCTATTTCAGTCTGGCCGCCAGTTATGGTTTTTCATGTCTCTAAAAGATAGCTAAGGAATTATGTTGTCTCAATGCAATTTGCAGTTGAGAGTCAAACTAGTGTTAAAAGAATGGCAATTTTCTGATGGTACGCATAGTGTTAACAAGATTGATGCCAGCTCTCGGCAATCAGCATATGGCTCATCAAATCATCAATTGAGGACGGGAAGGAAAATCAATCTAGCAGTTGTTGAGGGAAGGGATCTTGCTACGAAAGAAAGATCTGGGAGGTCTGATCCATATGTTAAATTGCAGTATGGAAAGGTAGAGTTCTTCTTTCTTTATAGGATTTGCGATTCCTTAACTGATGTTAAAGATCTTGAAAATGTCAAAACATAGGTTATACCAGAGTTTAGTGATTTATTTATTGCCTGACACTGACTGACTGCTGCAAGCTTGTCCTCAGGTTCTTCATAGAACAACAATTGCCCATGCTTCTAATCCTACTTGGAACCAGAAGTTTGAATTTGATGAGATAGGAGGTGGTGAATGCCTTATGATTAAATGCTATAATGAAGACTTCTTTGGAGATGACAATATTGGAAGTGCAAGAGTGAATATGGAAGGACTGGTGGAAGGATTAATGAGGGACATATGGGTTCCCCTTGAAAAGGCAAATTCGGGAGAAGTGAGGCTGCAAATTGAAGCAGTCAGGATTGACAACTCAGAGGTAACCAAGGTATCATTTATCTTTAATGAGCAGTGCTTAAAGAGATACAATGGCTCAGAAATAGTTTTACCATACCCTTTTCATGGTCCATAGCATAGCCTTATGTATGTGTTTGGTTTTCCCTGTGAATTTTTTGTGACTGGGTGTATAGTCCTGGTATGGATTGGAATTCCCAGTGTACTGGCTTATGGGGTTATAATACTTTAGCTTGATGCTTACCACTTTAATATGTTTTTCCTTCTCTCAGTTCCCACTTTCTTGAACATCTCAGGGTTCAGGTGCAGGTTCAAATAATGGTTGGATTGAACTTGTTGTAGTTGAAGCTAAGGACCTTATAGCTGCAGACGTCGGAGGGACCAGCGATCCTTTTGTAAGGGTGCAATATGGAAACTTGAAGAAGAGAACTAAGGTTTGAACTTTGCATTCATAGTTAACACGGATTCACCTGAATTTGTATGTTTTTTTCTTTCTATAGTGACCAAAGTATGGCCCAGAGTTTGAAGCAATGCCATCATGTTAAAGAAGGAAAACTCTAGTGTATGTCATGTGGATATAGGTCTCTAATTCACTGTTCATACATTTTGTCTTTTTGAGCATTCAGCCTGACATACGCCAGTTCTCCTGCACTTTAAATCTCTTCTCGTCAAGGTAGTCTAGGACATCCATCAATCTGTTTTCACTATTAAGAATTAGCCCAACAGGAATTTTTTGGTACAACATGCTCTTTAGTAGATACTTTAATGGGAAATATTTATGAGAAATGGCATTTTATCATATGTTTAAATCCTGTAGATTTGTTATAGCAAACTTGTATCACTGTTCTGTCTATGCTTCTTGCACTACTACAATCACTTGCTCTGCTTTGGTTTGCTTTTCAGGTTGTGGAAAAAACTTTGAATCCTCATTGGAATCAGACCTTAGAGTTCCCTGATGATGGTAGTCCACTGGAATTGCGTGTGAAAGATCATAATGCTTTGCTACCCACTGCAAGAATAGGTGATTGTGTTGTAGAATATCAGGGATTGCCTCCAAACCACATGTCTGACAAGTGGATTCCCCTCCAAGGTGTTACAAGAGGAGAGATCCATATCCAAATTACTAGGAAGGTTCCTGAACTCGAGAAGAGGACCAGTGTGGACTCTGAAGGGTCTTTAACTAAATCACACGGACTATCAAACCAGGTGAGATTGTAATCCTCTTCTTTTTTAAAAGGCAATCTAGTCCTTAGGCATTGTGGAATTTGCATTGCACTCTTAAAGTCACTTGGCGTCTTTACACTTGGTGTTCAAATTTTGGTTTACACTTCAAATTACTACTAATGGAGTGAGAGTCTACCTACATAATAGTGAGGATTTAAGTAAAATTGACCTACTTTAAAAGAAAAAAAGACTGCAGAAAATCTATTATTGGTATAGATCAATTGGAAGTTGATGAATATGCTTTTCTTTTTTTGAACACCCTGAGATAATCTGGTTTCCTGAACTTTGACTATTGCTCCTGAGCTTCATGTTTCTGAATTTTTCTAGGCTTTTAACCAGTATTTAGTGATGCCATTTGGTTTTCTTAGACTAAGATTTATTTAATTGTAACATGGGGATGCATCATGAGGTTGTCATGAAGTGCCTATCATAATGAACTGCTTATCAACTAACTTAAGCTGGTTATTATGAACATAATTTCATCAGATAAAAGAGATGATATATACGCTTCAATCTCTGGTGGATGATAGCGACATTGAGGGAGTCTCTGCATCTTTGAGCAAGTTGGAGAGCCTTCAAGATGGGCAAGAAGACTATATGGTACAGCTTGAGACTGAGAAAAAGCTGCTGCTTAACAAGATAAGAGAGGTTGGTGAGGAGATTATGAAATCAACGCCATCATGAGCAGAGGATTTTCTTGAGTTTGAACCTTGCATGCTAGCTTTTTTCATTGTCTTCTGTAACTTTCCTTTTACACAGGCTATAGAGTAAAAATGGGCGTTCAGGTCATCAAAAGTAAGGTCCTTACAGTCCTTGCCACATTCCACTAGACTAAAATATGCTTATAGCACCTTTTCTGGTTTTTGGATCAAAGCTTGTAAGTCCGTTTATCAGAAGATTTAAGACGATGTTCAGGTCACTACTTTCCCGGGTTCACCGCTTCTTGTTGTTGTCAAACTTAGTTGCAAATGATCAAAGAAACAAGAGAACAAACTATGGCGCGTTACTACTTGCCACTTTCTCTTGTAAAGCAACAGCCAACAGGATATTGCTATGGATATGATATGATGGCATCGCCTCTGTAAATTGACTTTTACCCTCTTTGTTTGCGCTCTTTGAGGTTTAAATCGTTTTCCAGAGGTTGAAGTTTTGATTTTTATTTAACGTACAAACATCTAAAACATTACATTCGACTCGTCATACGGTGAATATTGGCTGTTGAATGAACCAAACATCACACAAATTACAAATTGCATATTAAGCATTGACTTTGCTATCAAGTATAGCTTTTTAATAAATGTCTATTTGGAGTATGAACATGAATTGTATGATGTTGAGCAAGTATCTCAATGGACATGAAATAAACTGAATGTGTTACCATATCCAAACTTTGTTAAAAAAAAACTTGCAATCTAATCATCTTAAAAACAAGCTTAGCAAAAGTGATGTGAAAGAAACATGAGCCGTCAAGTTGATGCATCTATTAAAATCATAAGGGTATGTTTGGGAGTTTATGATGGAATGGAATGGAATGGTAATTAATAGAACGGAATGGAATGGAGTGGAATGGAATGAAATGGAGTGGAATGGAATGGAATGAAATGGAGTGGAATGGAATGGAATGAAATAGGTCACTCTATTATTTAGAAGTTTAAATAAAATAAGAGAGGTTTGGAAGACAAGTTATGTTATTCTATCCCTAACCCCCCAATTTGGGGAGTCACAAAATATTGAATTTTGGATGGCAAATGATTACTTCCAAAATTATTAATTGTCATTCCATTATGTTTCAAAATAGACTCCCAAATAATAGCCTGAGTCATTTGGACCATTTCATTCTATTTTTTCCATCTTCTACCCACGTCCAAACATACCCTAAAGGCCCGAGCAAACGAGTCTGAATTCTGCAAGGCCTAAAAAGAAAATATCCTCCGAGAAAGTCTTATCCTGCCACACCAGTGAACAAGTTAGCCTGTCTAGAACTGCTAAAACTAAAATTAGATCATCAACTTCAACCTCTCCCTGTCTGTACATTGTTTCGCCATGAAATGAAATTATCCCATTCCCACAAAATCAGAACAATGACACTTACAACTACCAAACTAACAGAATTTCAACTAAGAACCTCACTGCCACTCACTTCCCACTCACTATTTTCCGATTCCTGTGCTCCTAAGACCTCTTCTCATGCTCTGAGGCTTCACTTCTCTTGCTCTGCTTCTCTCAGGACCAGCAAGCACTCAAAACCCAGAAGTCCTAATACGTCCCCAAACGCTCCATGGCATTCGAGATGGCCCTCTCGCAAGCCTCCCCTGGAAGACCCACCAAGGAAAATCGCTCAACCCTACGCAAAAGAAGAAAAGACTCGAATTTTCACCAAAGACAAAGGCCAAAACGCCATAGAAAGAATTGTCCTTCGGTTGAGAAACTTGGGTTTAGGGGTTGAAGAAGGGGAAGGTGTAGAAGAAGGGGACGACGGAATCGCTGCCGGAGATTTTGCTCCGGTGACGGGAGAGGAGAGGCTGGCGGATTTGTTAAAACGAGAGTGGATTAGGCCGGACACATTCTTTTCTATGAAGGATAAGGAAAATGAAAATGACGATGAAGTGGTATTGCCATGGGAGAGAGATGAAGGAGTTGGGGGGGAGGGAGAGATTGGGAAGGAGAGGAAAAGAAGGGTTAAAGCTCCAACATTGGCGGAATTGACATTGGAGGATGAGGAGCTGAGGAGATTAAGGAGAAATGGGATGTTTTTAAGAGAAAGGATAAGCATTCCGAAAGCAGGGCTAACAAAGGAAGTTATGCAGAAAATTCATGATAAATGGAGGAAAGAGGAGTTGGTTAGGCTCAAGTTTCATGAGGTGCTTGCTCATGATATGAGGACTGCTCATGAACTTGTGGAGGTAACCTGGTCTTGAGAATTGTGAATTGAACGAGCGGTTGTTCTATTCTGCATATATTGAGTATTTGATTTTCATAATTCGCCACTGGTTGTTGCTACCTTGCGTTGTTTGATTTTGCATTTTGATAGATGTGCTAGAGTTAGATTAGGATTTTTTGGATTGTTTGACTAACTACTTGTACTGATTGGTCAGCGTCGAACAGGGGGTTTAGTTATATGGAGGGCAGGGAGTGTTATGGTGGTGTTCCGTGGGATTAATTATCAAGGGCCTCCATCAAAATCTCAACTAGCTGACCGCGAAGGGAATGCACTTTTTGTTCCAAATGTTTCCTCTGCTGATGTGGCAACAGTGACCAGTCAGGAGCTTGCAACTTCTATTCCTGGAAAGAGTAAACCAGCTGCACTGAGAGCAGAATGCACTGAGAATATGACCGAAGAGGAAGCTGAATATAATCAACTGCTAGATGGATTAGGCCCTCGATTTGAAGAATGGTGGGGAACAGGAGTGCTTCCCGTGGACGCTGACATGCTACCTGGAAAAGTTCCTGGTTATAAAACGCCTTTTAGGCTACTTCCTACGGGAATGCGATCACGTCTTACTAATGGGGAGATGACAAACCTGCGGAAACTTGCTAAATCACTCCCCTGTCACTTTGCTCTTGGTATTGCTCCCAGTTGGTAAAATTCTCAGTTGCAATCCCAACTTTAAAGACATTATGCCACATGTCATTCTGAGCTTCTGTGCAGGGAGAAACAGAAATCATCAAGGATTGGCAGCAGCAATACTCAGACTTTGGGAGAAGAGCTTAGTTGCAAAAATTGCTGTGAAGCGAGGCATTCAAAATACAAATAACAAACTAATGGCTGACGAGTTAAAGGTGTGTTGCGTAGTTCCTGTGCACCATGTAAGGGACAATTAGTTGTACCTAATGTGTATGTATGTGTGTGCGCACGTGTGCATGCATGCGAGCATTCATGTGGGTATTTTGTTGTGATACAGTGATTGTGTCATTGCTGATGATCTTGTATAAATTTGAGATTTAGTGGCCAACTTTGTATCTTGAAAAATGATGTGTTTTACTTGGAAGTTGGGAGAGAAAACATAAGTGTAGGTCCCTCAATTAACTAATAGTTGCAAGTAACTGGTGATATTTCGTTGATCTTGCAGAACTTAACAGGAGGAGTTTTATTACTAAGAAATAAGTATTTCATTGTCATCTATCGTGGGAAGGATTTCTTGCCAACTAGTGTTGCTGCTGCTTTAGCAGAGAGACAAGAATTAACAAAACAGATCCAAGATGTTGAAGAGAATGTGAGAAGTAAAGAAGTGGAAGCTGTACCATCGGGTGAAGATGAGGGAATGGCACTTGCAGGTACCTTAGCAGAGTTTTACGAAGCCCAAGCTCGGTGGGGAAGAAATGTAACACCCGAAGAACATGATAAAATGATTGAAGATGCTTCTAGAGCTAAAACTTCCAGATTAATGAAACGTGTTGAACACAAATTAGCAATTGTAAGTATAATATTCTATCTTGCTGGTAATTTCTCTTAACTTCTTTTTCACTCAAGGTTATAAACTAACGGCTTGTAACATATGTATGGTTGTAAGTTGAATCTGAACGCTCCTCTAGAAGTGCTTTGACATCTCTTTCCTTCTTCTGATTGTTTTATATTTAATATTTATTTAATCCTTAATTTTAAAGATCTGAATATGGTGGTTGTAAACTCTTCAAATGGCCTTGCAGCAAATCTTTATTTACTATCTGGCAATTTTATGCAGAAAGCTACAAAAGTTTTTTTTTTTTTTGTGTGTGTTCCATGATCGATAGTAGGATGAATACTATGTAGCCCCTTACTAGTTTGAAGTATCTAAAGATTTAAATTTCTGCCTGCTTTCTTCAATTTTAGCTCAACTTTATGTATCTACCTTTTACAAATTTTTGCATGACGGATACGCCGTCACAATTCTTAATTTTGCAGTGTGTATTCTCATCTATATTGTCCTTTTCATATCCTTATCTTAATATTTGAATTCTTCGAAAGGCACAAGCAAAGAAGCTTAGAGCAGAACGATTATTGGCCAAGATAGAAGTTTCAATGGTGCCCTCTGGTCCAGATTATGACCA
Organism: Erythroxylum hondense; assembly: GCA_029829435.1. Lineage (NCBI taxonomy): Eukaryota > Viridiplantae > Streptophyta > Magnoliopsida > Malpighiales > Erythroxylaceae > Erythroxylum > Erythroxylum hondense. Next base: position 23,011,203 of record JANKYF010000007.1, read on the forward strand.
GGAAACAATCACTGATGAGGAAAGGGCCATGTTTCGGAGAGTTGGTTTAAGAATGAAGGCATACTTGCCTCTTGGTGAGAAATCTTTGGATCATTAATGAACTTGTAATTCAAGAGCTGTATATTTGATGCTCTTTTGTTTGATAACATCTAGGTATCCGAGGCGTCTTTGACGGTGTCATTGAGAATATGCATTTGCACTGGAAGTATAGGGAACTTGTGAAGCTAATCTCCAAACAAAAGACCCTTGCCTTTGTTGAAGATACTGCAAGATTGTTGGAATATGAGAGTGGTGGGATACTGGTGGCAATTGAAAGAGTCCCCAAAGGGTTTGCTCTTATTTTCTATCGTGGGAAGAATTATCGGAGACCTATTAAGTTGAGGCCAAGAAACCTTCTGACAAAAGCAAAAGCCCTGAAGCGATCAGTAGCCATGCAACGGCATGAGGTTTTGATCTATGCCCAATTTTTCTCACGCATTTAGTGTCAAGTTATATACTTCCTTGATAATTACATGGATGAATTATTCAGGCTCTCAGTCAGCACATATCAGATTTGGAGAAAACCATTGAGCAAATGAAGAAAGAAATTGTAAGTATTCGGATAGCTTACCACCTGCAAATTTGAGTGTGAAGCTTAAATAATTATGCTTACTATGTGGTTTAGAGATTTATTATGCTGTATTTGTGCACTAGTTTTCGTCAGTATTACCTGTTTGTTGTGATCATTACTTCCTTTAAATTCCCTATTTTATACTCTTTCGGTAATAAGATGAACTGAAGTACTTTGGTTGTTATCCATAGTATTTTGCTCGGGAAGATAATGCAGACAATGTTTGGAGCTTAGAAGAACATGGCCAGCTTAATCCTACCTCAGAAATTTTACGAGTAAGATACCATGCTTTACTCTATCCTAGCTAATCATTTTATGCACTTCACTCTGACCTTTTAATGTGTCACTTTAATACACTTGGACTCAGTTCTTTCGTTTGTGGTTGTTTAAAGATTTACGCCATTTCGAGTTTATGTTTTTGAGTGCTTAGGCAGGATCTGTGAGGTATAGCAATCCCTTTGTGGTCGTGGCTGCATCTTAAATATTGCTATTGTTGTTAGAAAAGAAGGATAATATTTGCAAAAATCGAACTAACTACTTGGTATGAATATGCAGAGCGAGGCTGAAGCTGAAGCTGCATATGTTGAATCTGAAGAAGAAGAAGAAGAAGAAGAAGATGACGACGACGACTATGAAGATGATGACTACAAAAATGAGTACTTTATTGACGGCGAAGCTAATGAAGATTCTGAATTTTCAAGCTTTGTAGATCGGGATCATTTTATGACTAATGACAGTTAACTATACTTCTATCATATTTGGAATGTCTAGCTGGTGCTGTCCTTTTCATTATGCCCAATGAACAGGTGATTAATTATTAACCTGAAGTTTTTGACTTCTTTTAATATTCGTTCTTGTATATTTTTGCAAGTTACCACATTTGCCAATTAACAGGCTCTGTGGTTGCATTCCTAGTGGTTGATTTAGTCAATCTTTGTTGAACCATATTGATTTATTTAAGGAAAACAATAGATTTGCGGTTTGATATCTTAAATTCCTTCCAACTGATTGACTGCAGTTTGGACAATTGTTTATGCACTGCCAAGCTATGTTCTAAAACCCAGACCGGTCATCGAACCGGTAGTTTTATTGATCACTGGTTTGACCGGTTCGATCGGTTCAACCACTGGTCGTACCGGTGTGACGTAATAATTATGCAATAATTATATTTAATTATATATAATATAAAAAATTTAAAAAAATTCAAAAAAAAAAATTGCCGGATGGTCGGATTGGACCGGTCCGACCGGTCAATTGATCGGTTCAGATTGGGTCAATTTATAGCCGGTTTTGAAAGATCAACCGGATCGGACCACTGACCGATCACCGGTCAGACCAGTCGGATCGGCCGGTCCGGTCTGGATTTTAAAACATAGCTGCCAAGCAAATCAATTCATTTTCCAAGGGTTGGTGTCTAATCCTCCCTTTATATTTTACAGAGAAACGTTTTTGTAATTCGAAATCGTGACACAAAGGAGAAATCTCAACTTTAAAGCTCCCCTTCTTCACTAAACCTACATGCAAAGTTAGAAGCTAATAGACATGTATCGACACGCAATAACCTACTCGATCAATTCATTCTCTCGTATTCAACCCCACAAGAAGGTCCTCACGTACAAAAGCAAATTACGATTATAACACCAGACGTTGTCTGAGATATTTTGCCTTCAAAGGCAATTGAATGAACTACAAATTCATATTACAGCCTGGACCAAAAGACCATCTACTTCTACATTAGTTATAAGTTAACCATGGCTGCAGAAACCCTGGAAAAATTTCAATCCCTACAAATGAAAATCGAAAAGGGTTTCTGGACTATCTTGCATCAAATTCCAAGAAAATTTGGCCGGAAAGGACCAGAACTGATTCTGCAGTTTCCGCTATGATAGGAGCTTCCATACTGAAATTCCTTTGTAGTCTACAAAAATTAGTTCCCTTGTCGCAGTAATGCCTGTTGCAAATGAAGCACTTGATTCCTTTGATCTGGAGGTAGGTTATTAATTTTTTCTGGTGTCAGCTTCATGACCTCTTGAATTAGTGCCTTCTCCATCTCAGGCGTAAACTAGATCACAAGCCAAGCACACAAGGTAATTCATATCAGGGAAAGATATGTCTTAACTAACCCAACATCAGAATAGAGAGACAGAGAGAGATCAGGAAATACTACCTGTGCAATAGGAGTAGGCTGATTGCCAGAGCCTATTTGACTGGGAATCAGTGGTGGTGGTCCTGCAGCCTGGGCCATTGTGGAATTATCAGGAGGACTAGGCATCCAAGGTCCTCTATCTACTTGCATTGAACTCCCAGCTTGACTGTTGAAATCGGTTCCAATGTGTGCAACTCCTGCCTGAAAGAAACATGCATCAAAAAATTTTAAAATTGCCAAAGCCCATAGAAGTTAAATGAATTGACCATGTCTATGCACAGATAATAGGTAAATTAAAAATCTTTGAAATCAAGTAAACAAGCTAATTTTAACCCCCAGCTAACAATTAAAAGTAAACAATAAAAGGATAAGAGAAAACTCAAATGAGAGGTTAATGCTTCCAAGTGATTCATTATGTATGAAGTATAGAGCCCATACATGAAATGAAGACTATTAGCAAGTGACTTTTTTTTTTAAATTTAAGTGCTCAATAATGCACCGTGAAATCTATGCATTCAGTTATTAAACCAATCTTGCATAATCAACTGTAATTTTTTTACAAAAGTAGAAGATATAGACATCAACCTGAACCTTAAAGCCAAAATGAAAAAAGAAAACGTACTGACAGGCAATGCAAAATTAACATTAATGAGTATCATATCATTCATTTTAGTTGATAATTCCAGAAAATCTTGGCTCTCAGTTCTCAGACAGCCATTTCCAATTGACAATTAAAAGAAAACCACAATAAATACATTCCCTCTGATGTATATTAGAACTGGTTTCATCAACTGCAATACTTGTTTGAATCTTATAATGTCAATGGTGGATAATTATGATGAGACGTTACACGTGTTTAAATAAGTGTTGCATGAAAGGCAACAATACCCAGTAAAGATCGACTGACTAACGCAGAATGCTCTCATATCATATGAGTATTCTAGTGTATATAAATACCTGGTACATGTTTCGAGGCGGTAGGTGACTTGGGAGAGCTGATTGTCCTTGGGGAAATGAAGGACCCAAGCTAGGTTGAGCCTTAACACCTGACTAGAAAGTTGTCAAAGAAATAAAAGTTAAGTAAATTTTTTTTTTTTTTTTGAGGGAAAGTTAAGTAAAAATATTATTACCTATAGGACAATTAAATTTTCAGTACCTTCCTGCATGTTCCTCATTTAGTTATCCTATTTAATTTTTCTGTACTTCAATCTTAGTATTGTTAAGAAAAACATATAATTTTCTTCCATCAACACCATAAGGGATTCAGCACAATAATAATTTGTTAATAGTCCTACATAATATAGTTTCCTATTGAATTCCTCTTAACTTTAATTCTCCTTCAATGGAGGTTCTCCTATTGCTAAAACCATCATGAAACCTTCCCAAAACCATTAATGATAATCTATAAGCGTTGACAAGTATCATTTTCTATTGGAAAACATTTTAATATTTGAAATAAAAAAGTTAAAGAAGATTAACATAATGTATATCGAAATTATATACCAGAGGACTACAAATATGATTGTCACGATAACGACTATAGTATGCTCAGCTTACATGAAATAAAGGTTGTGAATGATGCTGAGGACCCCCATGTTGAAAACCTACATTATGCCCCATTTGGGATCCATATTGATGATGGAAGCTAGGCATGGAAGGTTGTCTAGCCTGTGGTGGCATTGGTGGCTGCAATGGCAGATGAGGAATTCCTGTTGTCTGTAGTGGCTGTTGCAACTGGCTGGACATAGCAGGCATTCGAGATTGATGAAGTGGTACTGCTTGTGAAGCAGAATGAATGGGAGCTGGGTGTATATTTGGAACTTGTGAGGACTGTGGAACAGAGATCGGAGTTAATTGAGGATTCAGATGCCCCTTAGGTTGCTGCGGCACCTGCAGGGCATGTGGTGGCATGGACTGAGACTGCACATTTATTGTGGGGGCAGACATGGAAGGTGTTGATATTGCTGGTTGGCCATACTGCTGCTTTCTGATTGGTGGATGAGACTGAGATGAAGCTGTTTGCTCCTGAAAACCAGCTTGTCCTGGTAGTGAATGTGCTGTGTGAATGTTTGGTTGTTGAGGTTGTCGTGCTGGTTGCTGAGGTTGGTGCGATGTTACTGGCTGGATATTTGGAATCTAGAACAAATAGGAGTCCTTGTGTTTATACAAATGGACCAACATGAACGGAGAGAAACTTGAACAGATTAGGAACAAACCTCTTGAGGAGGACGCACCATTCCAAGCATTATCTGTGCCTGAACAAGCAATGTTAAATCAAGAAGTTAATCAACTGTCAAACAAAAACAAAAGATATAAGAAATACCATTCTATGCATTAACTGCCAGATAAAGCTCTTATGAAATCAAAGCTCCTTTTCACCCAAAAAAAAAAAAAAACTCAAACTAAAGATTAAATAAAAGAAATACTCAATAAATGCAGCATCTCATTATTTGCTGTACAAGTAAACTGAAATATTTCTATAACTCAAAACTTTCAAGTTCAAAGGAAGTCCTTGAAACCATCAATTTCATAAGTTTATATTAGACTGGGAAGCACAATGAATTAGCGTCCTTATAAAAACTCAAAAATAGAAAAAAGAACCATTGGAATGAAAATTACGAACTCAACCAAGACAACAAGTTTAAGAAGGTATCGTTTTATTACAGAACATTTGGGTAGAAGATGAATGATAAAGCATTACAAAATAAAATTTCAAAGAGAATTTATTTGATGTATATACAACAAAGAAAACGAAACCCTATTTCTACACTTGGCCCAACTAAACCAAACAATTCAAGATTACAAAATATGGAAAACTCAAAACCATGCAAAAACAAAAAAGGAATACCCAACAGTAGTATATCAAGTTTCTTTATAAAAATAAAAAAAAAGATTAAAAAGAAAAAGACCTGGAAAAGAGCCTTGGTCAAGGCAGGGTTTTGAATTAGTATCTCTCTAGCTTGCTGTTTGTTCTGATCGATTAATACCTTCATCCGAAAGAAAAAAATCAATAAGTTGATAAGAAAAAAGGGATCAAAAACACAAAAGGTCGAGCGTTTAGGGATAATTTACAATAAAATGTAAAACAGAAACGTCGAAAGAGAGAGAGAATATACCTTCATCTGACACATTATTTCGTAGAGTTGGTTCTTCGTCATGCCCGCCAAGTCCGCCGTTAATCCATCGCCGACGATCGGTTTTCCACTCATTTTTATGACAGAGACTTAGAAAGGGAAAAGCTTAAACTCGAAACGAACGCACTTTGCCTTTTATATATTTAAATCAGTCAAGCAATCTTACGAACACCGAGATTGGTTCTAATATGGCATAAGAACGGTTAATATTTTTAAATTTATAAAATATGTTTCCTGTCATATTATACATTTATATTGTATATT
>JANKYF010000007.1:23466157-23486445 GCA_029829435.1 Erythroxylum hondense
ATGACTTAGCTAGGACTGTTGTCGTTTCTTTTGGATTGTACAGGACATGTTCATGACTGACACTTGTATTTACAGTTTCAAGTAATGAATGAAAAGTATCTTTTGGTTTAAAATTTCAGTAAATTCACTATTGTGGTATGATGTTTGTATTGATGCCATGAGGTTTTAGAACTGGTCGTTCGTAGTGCACCCTCATCATAGGATATGTATCGGAATGACCTACGGGCGTCCCGGTACGTACCCTACGGTGAGGGGGCGCTACATGTAATCTCTTAGAGGAAGTTTTGAGTGAAACACAACACTTATACACTTGAGTGACATGAGTGAATATCGTGAGAAAAGTCCATTTTAATTTTATGCTTGCTTTTGATCAAAGATATCTACCTTTGATTTTGTTTATATGCATTGATGAAAAGATTATGATATATGTAGTAGCTTGATACTTAAGTTTTTCAAAATTTAAGGGATTGTAAGCACTTGATTTCCATTGAAAATGAAATGACAGAATATGTTGGTTGTGATCTAAGTAAGTTGCTTTGGGATAAGTAACAATTCAAGTGTGCGGGTGTTGTTAATGGGTATTTTATATTGATTTTAGATACATAAATTGCTAAACTCTTGTCCATTTATACATGTCCATTTATTGTATAAATTGCACTAATTGAGAGTTATTTGTTTTAATTCTAGGCATATAGTAAATTTGGAATCTTAAAAGCCTAAAGTAAGAAAAGCTCTCAAAAGAAGCAAGGGCCAAAAGCGTTAATGCTTTCGACATTAACGTTTTGGTAAGGCAAGAAAAAGGAGAGGGTTTTTGCATGAAGGAGCACACTTGGAGGAATGCAAAAATACGCAGAAAAAGAATAGAAAGTTGCGGCACAACCTAGAAGAAAGTCAATATGGAGAGGAGTTGGTGGGTTGCGGCAAAAGGAGAGACAACAAAGCTGTTGGCGGTAGAGAGATTAGTATGTGTGGACAAGGTATTGGAACAAAAACCATATTAAGAAAATGAAGACATGAAGATAGAGGACGTAAGCATGAGTGTTGTGTGTGAGCTGGTGGAAATTAAATGAAGAAAATAGCTAGTGGTGGCTGAAGGAAGTGACAACAGCTGTGGCAAGAGGAACCGAAGATAGCTAGGGCATGAATAGTGAAAGTGGATCAAAAACCTTCACATTAATTATCCCATCAATGAATAGTGATAGTGTGAGCTTGCATGAAACAAGGAGAAGCTGGCGGGCATGAAAAAAAGGAGAATGAAGCCAACAACATGCGCGTGAAAGGTGGCCAAAAACTCTCCTAGAATCACGAAGATAGAAGACAGCTGGTGCAGTAAAGAAAGGTGGTTATGCATGAGCTAATGTTGGACCCTGATTTTGGAGCCCAACATTCGGAACCTTAATACGTGAACTTATACTAATAAAATATCCTTAACCATATATGGTTATTCTAATTAACCCTCATTAGTCATCCTCGGTTCATCTTCATTCTCTGATATTGTAAATGTAGGGCCCGTATACTAAAGCAAATATTCCATGCTTAACTTCAGCATAGATTTTGAGAAACCTCAATCTAGAATCACAATTTAACTTCTTCAAAATATTTGTTTCGTACTGTCTTAAGTTTCTAAAGAATACCTAACTTTCATCCAGAAATGGAACATCTTAGAGGCTGAATCAGAATTTGACTTCTTCATATAATTTGATTTCCTATATCTCTAGTTTACTCCACATTGAAAAACATCTCAATTGGAACCCTACAGATCTAGATATATTCAAATGCCGAAGTATGTTTAGTAAAATAACACCAGTTCATACTATTCTAACAGATTCCCTCACTTTCCCTCAATCAAACCTTTTTCCAATCAATTTGGAATGCTGCCCAATTTTTTTAGAGAGATAGCACAATTTATTAGGAATCTATTGTCCCAAGGATCATTTCGCTTAGAGGTCTGATAACAAAGTTTGAGCTGAAGGAATCAAACAAGGTTCTGTCCTCAATCATATTGAACCTAGTTCGGGACAATTTGCATAACTTTCTCTCTGAAAATCAGATTAAGGTGTTCTTTAGATGGCTTGAAAGAGAATTTCAAGATCTACAACTTTCATGAAGATAAATTCTATCATTTGAAGGGTCAAAAGTGGGACTAGATGATAGGATCAGACGAAACCAGATGAAGGGACAAACGAATTGGAAAATTTATCATAACGTTCTCCAAAGATATCAGATTAAGGTGTTCTTTAGATGGATCAAAATAGAATTTCAAGATCCACAACTTTCATAAAGATCTTGAAGACAAATTCTATCATCTGAAGGGTTAAAAGTGGGACCATATGATAGGGTCAGACGAAACTAGATAAAGGGATAGACGAATTGGAAAATTTGTGATAACTTTCTCCATAAATATTAGATTAAGATGTCCTTTAGATGGGCTAAAATAGAATTATAAGATATACAACTTTCATGCAGATCTTAAAGACAAATTCTATCATCTGAAGGGTAAAAAGTTGGACCAAATGATAGGGTCAGATGAAACTAGACGAACGGTTAAATGAATTAGGAAAATTGTCATAACTTTCCATAGAGATATCAGATTAAGGTGTTCTTTAGATGGTTAATTTCAAGATCTACAACTTTCATGAAGATCTTGAAGACAAATTCTATCATATGAAGGGTTACAAGTGGGACCATATAATAGGGTCAGGCGAAACTAGATAAAGGGACAGATGAATTGGAAAATTTGTCATAACTTTCTCCATAGATATTAGATTAAGGTGTCCTTTAGATGGGCCAAAATAGAATTGTAAGATATACAACTTTCATGAAGACCTTAAAGACAAATTCTATCATCTGAAGGGTAAAAAGTGGGACCAAATGATAGGGTCAGACGAAACTAGACCAATGGTCAAATGAATTGGGAAAATTGTCATAACTTTCCCTAGAGATATCAGATTAAGGTGTTCTTTAGATGGTTAATTTCAAGATCTACAACTTTCATGAAGATCTTAAAGACAAATTCTATCATATGAAGGGTCAAAAGTGGGACTAGACGATAGGATTAGACGAAACCAGATAAAGGGACAGACAAATTGGAAAATTTGTCATAACTTCCTCCATAGGTCAAAAGTGGGATCAGACAATAGTGTCAGACAAAACTAGATGAAGGGTCAGATGAATTAGGAAAATTGTCATAACTTTCCCTAGAGATATCAAATTAAGGTGCTATTTAGATGGTTCGCAATAGAATTTCAAGACCTACAATTTGGTAAGACCTTAAAGACAAATTCTATCATATGAAGGGTCAAAAGTGGGACCAGATGATAGGGTCAGACGAAACCAGACGAAGGGTCAGATGAATTGGGAAAATTGTCATAATTTTCACTAAAAATATCAGAATAAGGTATTCTTTAAGTGGTTTGAAAGAGGACTTCAAGATCTACAACTTTTGTGAAGACCTCAAACGCAGATTATGACATCTAGAGGGTCAAAATTAGACCAAAACATGTTCTATTCAACATAAGAGGAAGCAAAAGGTCAACCTAAGAAGAAGTAAATGGTCAACATAAGACGAAACAGAAGGTTGACCTAAGACGAAGCAGAGTCAACTTAAGACAAAGCAGAAGTTCAAACTAAGACGAAGTAGAGTCAACTTAAGATGAAGCAGAAGGTCAACCTAAGACGAAGCAAAAGGTCAACCTAAGACGAAGCAGAATCAATTTAAGACGAAGCAAAATATACTCCTAAGCATCTCCACTCATAAAAATCATAACTTTCGACTCCGATATCTAAAAATTTCATACTATGTACCGTTGGAAAGCTAGAAAGATAAGTTACAACTTTCTAGAAGACAAATTTGTCTAATTAAGCCAACTACACAAACTTGGAATGTCTTGAGTGTAACCATTAAACTACCAAATTGACTTCATTAATCTCTCAAATCTCAACTCTTTTGCCTCATCACCTTCAACTATCTCAGTCATAATTCCTATTTTTCTTTTCCATAACATCTCACTATATATATATATATATATATATCAACAATTCATGTTCAAAATCATCAACTTAAGTTGATAACTTCTTCACTTATATCTAATTTCAACTCACATCATCCATACACCATTCATATTTCATTAGCATCAAAAGAATAAAGTTTTAAAAATCTTTAATAGCATTTCAAGCCATATGACATCATCGTCTCAAAATCTCAATTTACAAAAGATTATTGAAATACGATTAAAACATTGTGCTTTCCCAAAACCAACTCAAAATACAAAATAAGCAAATTTGGAGTAATTCCCTTAGGCTTTGGATCACTTGATCTCTTAGCTATCACCTGAAGATGGGATAAAAAAGGGGGACAAGCTCGTGGGTAATAATTTGTAATGGAAAAATAAGTAAAACCTTTGATAACATTTTACTTCCTACAGAAAATTTTCATTGAGTTCATAAAACGCATGTTTCTCAATTTCTCATCGCGCAGTCAAATCCACAAACCATAAAATATGAATGCATCAAATTTGTTCACAGATCATAGGCACATAAGCACACAGAATGGTTTTTGAGGTCTATAAATAGAACGTGCTACACATTTTACATAAGAGCCTATGTAGCCGTGAACAGAACATGCTAACGCAATCCCATATAATGGTCTTGCATAGTCGTGAACTTATGAGAATCTATGAAGGAGCTCTATGCCACTAGCGGGTAGGCAGGAGAAGCCTTAGTTGAAGTGCACCTGGCAACATAATGGACCAAACTAAATCCACATAACATGTATTTCATATCTTGTAAGCATATTGCCTAAATTGGCACTTTTTCGAAACTTGATTTTTCATAAACATGAGATATTTCAAAAACATGATTTCATAAACATTTTATCTTTTCAAAAATCACTTTCAAAGTCTTTTCATAAATCATCACACAATTCATATAACAATATATTGCAATTTCTCAAATCATTCAAAAGCAATAAATGCAATACTTATGATGCAATTTAATATCATTAAAACTTCTTTGATTCAAAGAAAACATTTAGTGGCTTATCTACTCTATTATAAACATATACCCACCTTGATTTCCTTGCTTAAAGACTTGATCAAAATGTCTCTACTTTTGCTTCTCTAATCTTTCTTGATTTCCTTCTACAATAACAAAAATCCCACTCAATAGGGTTTTCAATTGAAAATCTCAAAAACCACAATCAGTAAAATTGGTGCTAGAATACTTAAACTCATGCATTTTCTAAACTCCATGAACTAAAATCCTTCCAAAAATTCAAAAGATTCTAAATGATCTTACCTTGATTCTTCACTAAATGAAGAGATCTTTGGCTCAAATGGAAGCTCTTCTCTTCTCTAACTTTTTCTCTTTAAAGTCTCTCTCAAAAGCTAAGAAATGAAGAAACCCTAGCTTAACCCTCTTCTTTTCTCTCAACCATCGAAATCTCTCTTCTTTGTCTCTTTGATTTGTTATTTCTCTTCTTTCTCTCCTATTTTCATTTTTCCCTTCTTTAAAAAGAAAACAACACTTCTTTCTTCCCATTTTACCCTCAATGATTAAGAAAAGTCCACCTTGCACTTCCTTATAAGCTTAGGTTCTTTTAACCTTAAGTGTCTTGCCAAAAACGCCCTTGAATATTCTTAAAACCTTAACACTTTAATTCGATCAATCCTATATCATAAAATCTTTCTAACATCAACATAATAATTAACTTCACAACTTTCATAAAGACCTTATAACTAATGTAAATCATACTTATTCATCAAGAAAAAAAATTTGGGGGCCACCCCCGCATAAAAGAATTTTCTCCTCAAAATTCATACCTGACTAATCTAGGGGCAGGGGTATTCTTCCTCGTGTGCTTTTCCGTTTTCCATTTAACTTTATCACTTAAATAATTTCTTTCAAATGACCCTAGTTAACGGATTCAATCAATCCCTCCATGACTTATTTAGATATCACACTATCTTATTTGTTTCCTCAATATATTTCAGATTACTCACAATTTTCTACTTCTTGTGTCGATAACACTAATATCATATCATATCAATATTTCTTAACATACTCACATATATCACATTATGAATTTAAGACATCTTTCATCAGTAGTACTTCTCATTACTAATTCATACAGACCTATTTATGTCAGGCTTAGCTAATCTTTTTCTTAACCTGAGCACACCTTGGCACAGTGATACTCTTAGAGATAATTTATCTTTCACTTAATAATTCACATCACTATAATGTCAGTACAACTTAACTCTTATGTCTATTCTTACTATATTCCATGCCTTTGACGTTGATCCACCTAATTCATTCATCTTTCTTGAATCACTTAATTTCTAATATTGATCAACTTCATTTATTAGTAACATCTCCAATTCTGGCCTTCAAAACTTTTTAGGCCTTAATCATCACAATACAAAAGAGAATGACTCCTTCTATCATCTAACTCCTCATACAGAATTATAATGAAATCACTATAATGATGATTGTGATGCTTGAAGTCAAATAGAATTATACATTGCTCTATCACCTTTATCGATCACACATACTTCTTATTTTAATCACAAAGTATCATTTTTCCTATTCGGACTCAAAATTTAGACCCTTCAATCTCTCAATAAGATTCATGATTTTTGAATCCTCAATTTGGGCTTAGTTAATCCTTCCATGTGATACTGATCTTTAATTCCATAGCAATTAGTACTTTGATTTGCCCAAAATTCAACTCCACATTCTATGCTCCCTTTTTGCACTAGATTTGATAACCTCAATATCTGAATTTGTGCTTCACTACTATTAGGATATCTGCTTAATTTATTAGATACAACATTAATTTTTTACTAGGAAACACTCATTTGGACAATCATAGTCTTTCAGTACTTATTTCCATTGTCTCAGTCTCGCATTCAATTTTTCTCAACTGGATAATTACCTCAAACTTTAATAACCTGTACATGTATATATATATCCAAGATGTTCCTATACATATACTGTCTCCAAACTTTCAAAACAATCACTACTATAATAGCTCTAAATCATGTATCGAATAGTCAACTCATAGGACTTTAGTTGTCTCCATATATATGAAATCACTTTATTATACTACACGGGATTTTATCCAAACCTTTTATACATCATCGTTGAATACTATAAAATCTCCAAATCTATACGATGTAATTAATATCAATATAATTCCTTAAAATTCTCTTTTCTTTCATTACTCATACAATTTACATGTTTTCTTTAAGTATTCAACTATTCTTCTCAACTTTTCGAATACCTTTAATACATCATTAAATTTTGCTTGGATCACTCTAATCTTCAATACCATATTATTGTCAGGGCAATTGTTGATTCAAACAATTATTACCAAACTCTATGAGCCCCTTGATTAGTTCTCATAATTCTTTAAATAATTAATTCCTCAATGAGATAACATTTTCTCACGTTATTTTCAATTTCCCAATTGACTTCCTTTCTTGAATGATCTTCTCCATTCTTTCCATTTCCTCATACCTCATATTGACTTATTCTAATGTTTGCTCATCATACTAGTTTCTCCACACATTTCAATTTATTTGCAAACTTAACGTTATGTGGTTGTAATACATTCATTAAGTCAAATTTGTATCTCCCGAACCTATCTACACAGAATATAACATGGACCTATATACTCCTTATATTGGCAATTTGTTACTCCTCAACTTCAGGAATCCACTCATATAGTTGGGTACTTTACATCAAACAAAGTACATACATTCTCAGTAGCATACTCTACGTCCTATACTTAAGTTTCCACTAGCGATATGACTCCAATATTTACTTTTGAATCATTACGTATTCATTTCCAATTTGTTCTTCCATTGATCGTCCTTAATATAAACTATCTGATATGCTTAATCTAATTCAATGAAATTCTTCTTAGAAAGAAGATTCCTTGCTACTATCATCTATACTATTCATGCTTTACCAATTATCTGTTATCATCGTCACATTATCAACCATCCTTAATATCTCGGAAAGACTAATTTCTATCATTCTTACAAGGTCCTACATTCTAATTACCAAAACTTAATGAAGTAATGAACATAATTACTATCGCATATGCTTGTGTAGGTATCATCAAATTCATCCCATTTTGTCCACGTATTTATCTCCAAAAATTCACCAATTTATATCTTACACAATTGATACTTCGATCATTGATCCAAGACGATATTTTTCTCTTTATCTTTGAATTCATTACTCATTGGAACATCATCAACAATCTCAATTCCATTAACATCTTCTTATATTGGATCTTAACTTTTATCATAATAATTAAAAAATCATTTTAACTTCCAAGTTCAACTTTTCAATTCCACCCTGCTTGTACACCTTAAATCTTGTCATTTCCACCTATGTCTATATTTCTTCTCAGTCGATTCATATAAATATTTTCACATCCATATCAACCCAAGTACGTATCCACAACAAAATTCTGTCACCATGTTCACTAACATAATCACAAGTACAACATCTATATCTAACATATCGAACTACGTAATATTTCTTATTTATAAACATTCACAAACTTTTCATTTTCTCACATTTTGCCAGATCATCATTCTCTTCTTACTAAGTCTATTTGCCCAAACTCTTAACAATCGCCTTTGCTATTAACACATATTCTAAAAATTGCCTATGTAAGATCTCAATTCTGGGCTCTGATATAACACATGTTGGACCCCGATTTTGGAGCCCAACAATCGGAACCTTAATACGTGAACTTATACTAATAAAATATCCTTAACCATGTATGGTTATTCCAATTAACCCTGATTAGTCATCCTCGATTCATCTTCATTCTTTGATACCGTAAGTGTTAGGCCCTATTTTTTGAATCATTCTTATACTGAAGCAAATATTCTATGCTCAACTTCAGCATAGATTTTGGGAAACCTCAAATTGAAATCTCAATTTAACTTCTTCAGAACATCTGTTTCCTACTGTTTTACATTTTTAAAGAATACCTAACTTTCATCTAGAAATGGAACATCTTAGAGGCTGAATTAGAATTTGACTTCTTCATATAATTTGTTTCCTCATATCTGTAGTTTACTCTACATTGAAAAACATCTCAATTGGAGCCCTCCATATCTAGATATATTCAAATGCCGAAGCTCATACTATTCCAACAGATTCTCTCACTTTCCTTCAATCAAACCTTTTTCCAATCAATTCGGAATGCTGCCCAAATATTTTTTGGAGAGATAGCACAATGTATTAGGAATCTATTGTCTTAAGGATCACTTCGTTTAGATATTGGATAACAAAGATTGGGCTAAAGTAATCAAACAAGGTTCTGTCCTCAATCATATTGAACCTAGTTTGGGACAATTTGCATAACTTTCTCTCTGGTTATCAGATTAAGGTGTTCTTTTGATGGTTTGAAAGAGAATTTCAAGATCTACAACTTTCATAAAGAAAAATTCTATCATCTAAAGGGTCAAAAGTGGGGCCAGACGATAGGATCAGATGAAACTAGACAAAGGGAAAGATGAATTGGAAAATTTGTCATATATTTCTCCACAGATATCAGATTAAGGTGTTATTTTTATGGATCAAAAGAGAATTTCAAGATCTACAACTTTCATGAAGACCTTGAAGACGAATTATATCATCTGGAGGGTTAAAAGTGGGACCAGAAGATAGGCTAAGATGAAACTAGTTGAAGGGTAAGACGAGTTGGGAAAATTGTCATAACTTTCCTTAGAGAGATCGGATTAAGGTGTTTTTTGGATGGTTCGAAAGAAATTTCAACATATATAGTTTTCAAGAAGATCTTGAAGACAAATTCTATCACCCAAAGGGTCAAAAGTGGGACCAGATGATAGGGTTAGATGAAACCAGATGAAGGGATAGATGAATTTGAAAATTTTTCATAACTTTCTCCACAGATATCGGATTAATGTGTCGTTTAGATGGTTCAAAAGAGAATGTCAAGATATACAACTTTGATGAAGACATTGAAGATGAATTATATCATTTGAAGGGTCAAAAATGGGATCAGATGATAGGTTCAGACGAAACTAGACAAAGGTCAAGCAAATTGGAAAATTGTCATAACTCTCCTTAGAGATATCGGATTAAGGTGTTCTTTAGATGGTTCGAAAGAGAATTTCAAGATATAAAACTTTGATGAAGACTTAAAGACAAATTCTATCATATGAAGGGTCAAAAGTTGGACCAGACGATAGGGTCAGACGAAACTAGACAAAGGGTCAGATGAATTGGGAAAATTGTCATAACTTTCCCTATAGATATCGGATTAAGGTGTTCTTTGAATTGTTTAAAAGAGGACTTCAAGACCCCTATGAAAGACTTGAAATTTACACTATACAAAGTTGGAATGTCTTGAGCGTAACCATTCAACTACCAAATTGAATTCGTTAATCTCTTAAATCTCAACTCATTTGCCTCATCACCTTCAACTACATCTGATCATTCATAGTTCATATTTTTCTTTTCCATAACATCTCACTTATGTTTGTGTGTGTGTGTGTGTGTATATATATATATATATATATATATATCAACAATTCATGTTCAAAATCATCAACTCAAGTTGATAACTTCTTTACGTATATCTAATTTCAACTCACATCATCTATACACCATTCACATTTCATTTGCATTAAAAGAATAAAGTTTTACAAATCTTTAATGGCATTTCAAGCCATAATACATCATCATCTCAAAATCTCAAATTACAAAAGATTCTTGAACAATTAAACTTGAAATGCGACTAAAACATTGTGCCTTCCCAAAACCAACACCTAAAGATGGGACAAAAAGGGGATGAGCTTGAAAATTCGTGGATAACAATTTATAATGGAAAAATAAGCAAAACCTTTGAAAACATTTTTACTTGTCATAGAAAAATTTCATTGAGTTCAAAAAACGTATGTTTCTCAAATTCTCATCGTGTAGTCAAATTCACAAACCATAAAAAATGAATGCGTCAAACTTGATCATAGATCATAAGCACATCAGAATGGTTTAGGTGGATCCAAAATAGAATGTATTATACATTTCCCCTAAGGGTCCTGTGTAGCCGTGAACATAACGTACTAACGCAATCTCATATAATGTTTTTGTATAGCTGTTAACTTATGGGAGTCCATGAAGGAGCTCCATGTCACTAACAGGCCGGCGGGAAAAGCCTTTTGTCGAAGTAAACTTGACATAACTTAGGGGACCACTACAAACTCACATAATCATGTATTTCACATCTTGTAAACAATTGCCTAAAATGACACTTTTTAGAATTTTAACTTTTCATAGACATGATATATTTCGAAAACAAGGTTTCATAAACATAATATCTTTTCAAAAATCACTTTCAAGTCTTTTCATAAATCATCACACAATTCATAAAACCACATATTGAAATTTCTCAAATCATTCAAATGCAATAAATGCAACATTTATGATGCAATTGATATCATTAAACTTCTTTGATTCAAAGAAAACATTAGTGGCTTATTTACTCTATTATAAACATGCACCCACCTTGATTTTCTTGCTTAAAAACTTGATCAAAATGTCTCTACTCTTGTTTCTCTTGCCTTTCTTGATTTGCTTCTATAATAATAAAAATCTCACTCAATAGGGTTTTCAATTGAAAGTCATACAAAGCACAATCACTAAAATTGGTCCTAAAATACTTAAACCCATGCATTTCTAAACTCCATGAACTAAAATCCTTCTAAAAATCTAAAAGATTTAAAATGATCTTACCTTGATTCTTCACCAAATGAAGAGATATTTGGCTCAATAGAAGCCCTTCTCTTCCTCTACCTTTTTCTCTTCTTGAATAACCTCAAAATCTTTCTTAAAACTAAGAAATGATGAAACCCTAACTATCTTTCTTCTTTTCTCTCAACCTACCAAAACTCTCTTCCTCCCTTTCTTATTTTCGGTATTCTCTTCTTTCTTTCCTTCTAATTTCGTTTTTCTTCCTCTTAAAAGAGCAAGACAACATTTCTTCTTCCCTTTCTACCCTTAATGAGTCCAAAAAGTCCATTTTACCCTTCCTTATAAGCTTAGGTTCCTTTAACCTTAAGTGTCTTGTCGAAAACACCCTTGAACATTCTTATAACCTTTACATTTTAATTCAGTAAACCCATATCATCTAATCTTTCTAACATCAATATAATAATTAACTTTACAAACTTTCATAAAGACCTTACAATTAATGTAAATCATACTTATTAATCAAGAAAAAAAATTGGGGGCCAACAATTAAACTACCTTTTGAGCTTCATTAAAAAGTCTTTATTTATGGAGAAGCCCATTGCATCTATGAAGTTTATTGAATATACAAGACTTTGTATAGAAGTGTAGGTGGATCTAGAAACAAAACCCCAGTGAGATTTAATAAAGCTGAGAAGATTATAGAAGACATGGTTAAGGTCTCATACTAGTGGAGACCTCTTTAAAGGAATCAAAGAAAGGTATGGATCCCAACTAGTAAAAAATTTACCTCATGAGAATATTGAGAGCTAATGAGAAGGAGAATAGTAGAAGATATAAACTATTCTAAGTAATCAAGCAATAATAAGAATTATTCCACAAGAATGAAAAATGATTTTACTCAATAAAACATCACCATAGCAAAATTCCTTAATACTTCCCCTAAAGGAACATTGCATCTTACCCCCTAAGGTGAAAACTGAGAAGGAACGCTCTACTAATAACACTGTCTAAGACAAAAAATCTTCAAGCTAAAGAATGCTTGAATAATACCTTAGGTATCAAGGAAAAAGCTAGCTGCAAATCTTATGATTCTTCCATCAAGATTTTTAATTAATGGAGATCCTAGCCTTTTAGCTCAAGAATTCTTAACCATTAGAAGAAGAAGATTAGGCAAGAAGTCAAAAGTTAAAGCATCTAATACACACCTCAATCCTAAATGACCCTAGTAACATGGAATGTTAAGGGTGTTAATAATCTTTAAAAAAATACCAAATCTTTCAAGATTATCTTTATCCAGTAAAGCTCATGAATGTAGCCTTACGAAAACAAAGCTTAGAGACACTCAATATGTCAATCTATGGGCTTTCACTTAAAAATGAAATACTATTACCAACCACTCTAACCATTATATAGGAGATTGTTAATGCTTATGATAGAAACAAGATAAGGGTTCTAAGCACCTCTTCTTCTGATCAAGTAATCCATCTTTTATCTAAAACAATAATTTAGCCTACATCTCTTTTCTTTGTACTTCCAATTATTCATTTTAGTGATCCTTACGTTATAGTGACTTTAGAGATTTGCATAACATTATAAAGTCCCTTGGTTAATATTATGGGATTTCAACTGCATTCTAAATGAATTTTAAGCTAATGGTAGATTTGGTTTAAGAACTCCATATAAAGGATTTAGAGCTTTCCTTGCTCATATTGGAGTTACTAATCTAAAGTGTAAGGGAAATTGTGACCTGGAGTAATAGGCAAATTAGAGACTAGTAGTTCCTAAGGAAAAAGTTTTATAGAGCGCTTATTAATCATCATTGTCTTAATATCTTTCAGTTAAGAAAAGTAGTGTTTAGCAATTTCTCATGTTCATATCATTCTCCCATTAAGATACACAATGTCTTAATCTCTTAGAAAAGAATTTCACCTTTTAGATTCCAACTATCTATCAAACCTCTAAGTTCTTTAAAATGCAATTAAAATATAACCACAAGCAGCCTCTATTTCTTCCTTTATTAACATTTTTCCTATTGAACGTCCATATGTTCGTCTAGGATATATGAAAATGGATAAGTTACCATCAGCATCACCTGTTCCTCCCCCATCACCATTACAAGGAACTTTTCTTTCTCTTGTGTGCACATGTGGCTCAAAATAATGTGAACAAAATGTACTTGCTTCCTCCACTAAATAAGCATTACATATTGAACCTTCAACTCTAGCCATGTTTTTTATATTTTTCTTCAAGTAATGCAAATACATACATTAGCAGATAGGGTTTTTACAATTCTGTTATTAAAACATGTTACTACGTCAATTTAAGTATTTACTATAATTACCTCTTAAATGGATTCATCCATCAATATTGAACTGGACCAACAAGTTTGACCTCGTGTGCTAAGTGCATAGGTAGATGCTCCATACAGTCAAAGAAGCTTGGAGGGAAAATCCCTTCTAATTTGCACAACAACCAACTTTATTTTGGACAATGTTAAGCTTTTGAAAAACAAACTTAATTTTGTTGTAACTTTCGAAACCTTATTTGGTAGCAACTCCCGAAATGCAATTGGAATTAACCTTTGCATAAACACGTGACAATCATGACTTTTCATCCCAAATAATTTGTACTTCCTCATGTCCACACACCTTGCCAAGTTTGAAACAAAATCATCAGGAAACTTTAGACTTTTCAACCATTCACACAATTTTTTTGTTTTTTGTCCAAAGTGTAAAATGCTTTCAAATATTTATCGGTATCAAAATCTTTATCTAACTCATTCCTTCTATAAAAAAGTTTCAAATCAGCTCGTAATTTTGCATTGTTTTTTGTCCTTTCAATATTCATTATGGTATTGAACAAATTGGCAAAAATATTTTTTTCAATATTCATCACATCTAGATTATGACGTATCAAATTAGTTTTCCAATATGACAAATCCCAAAAGATGCTTCGTTTCTCCAACCAAAGTTTTTACTAATGCTTGTATTAACTTCATCAGCTTCAAATTCTGTAACTTTCAACAACCTTAATTCATCAATCTCCTGCAATATCTCTTCACCAGCTTTGTGAGGGGGAGAAGGTGTTTGTACCATCCTATTCTTAATGAACTTTTGTTTATTGCATTTAAATGGATGATCTAAAGGAAGAGAAATTTCCTATGGTTGTCAAACCAACGTGTTTTGCCCCCATTTGGAAGATAAAACGCATCAGATTCATTGTTACAATAAGTACAAGTCAATTTCTCTATTGTGTTCCATCTAGACAACAAAGCATATGTTGGAAAATCACTAATAGTTCACATCAAGCTGCTCTCAACAAAAAATTTTGTTTCAGAGTCACTTTATATGCCTCCACACCATATTCCCAAAGATGTTGTAATTCAGATATCAATGATTGTAAGAACACATAAATTTTGTGTTTTGGATTTATAGGCCCTGGCACAATCACTATCAAGAATATATATGCCTCATTCATACACATCTATGGAGCTAAATTATAAGGAGTAATTATGATTGACCATGGTGAATATTGTTGGTCAGATTGACCAAAAGGTTGGAATCCATCTGCTGACAATCCCAACCTAATATTTCGATTTTTAGCTACAAAATCATAATGGGTGTTATTGAAATGTTTCCATGTCAGTGCATCCGATGGATGACTCATTGTCCCATCTTCCTGTTCGTGTTCATTATGTCATCTCATGTAAGATGCAATAACATCATACGCATATAGTCTTTGAAGTCTCCGAGTTAGTGGGAAATAATACATTTGCTTCTAGGGTACTAATTTATATTTAATAGAACGCTTTCTAGGCTCGAACCTAGATTGACTACAAAATTTACACTCTTATAATTCCACATCATCTCCCTAATACAACATACATCCTAATTTGCAATAATCAATTTTTTTAACAGGCAAACCAGGACCCCTAATAAGTTTCTTTATATTGTAAAAACTATCAACCATTGTATACTTGGGAGGTAATAATTCATTATACCATCCCAGAATTTTATCAAAACTATGATCAAAAATACTCCTTCAAATTTTATATTCAATATTTGAACAATTGAAGACAATTAAGTCATTGTCTCACAATTTGGTCATAATTCTTGGTCAACTGAGTATAGTAAGTCAAAAAATTATTTTTCATGTAGGTTTGGTTCTTCTTCAAGATACTGACGAGTTTACTTCATCGCCTTTGAGGTGTTACAAATCAATGGCTCCCCATGTAGTGTCCACTCAAAATAATTTGAAACAAACCTTTTTTCTCAACAAATGGCCATTCACTTCATCAATACGAAGGAAACAAATATGTTTGCACTTTTTATATGGACATCTGATCTTTGGTTCATCTATTTATGAAGGTTGAGAACATACATAATGAATAAAACTGTCAATTTCTTTAACAAACTCAGGCTTAATGAAACCATCAGGTGTTAATCGTCTATACATCCAGGATCTATCAACATTACTCATTTTTGCAAAGCTGTTAATTTAAAAAAGTGATTTCATAGTTAGTATCCTTCATGTCCCCTAAGTTTACAGAACATTTAAACTTTACCCAACATCCCCTAAGTATTTATTTTTTAATTAATCACCTACAATTGATTTCAATACTATGGTATGTGGCATTGCTTCCAACCTATATACTGTCCTAGGGGTTTATTATGCAAAGAACAGTCATGTTTATTAGACCTATGAATTTCTTGTGTTAACACTAACTTTGAAATAATCATATTAAAGTTAAAGTATTTATATTTAAATTAATCACTTACAATTGATTTCAGTACTAGGGTACATGGCGTTGTTTACACCTATGAATCAAGAAAACAAGTTCTTGCTGTGACTCCTAAGCTCGTGGAATTTTTCATTGATAAGCCTCATGGGAGCTGCATCATGGGTTTCCAACCTATATACTGTCCTAGGGTTTATTATGTAAAGAACTGTCAAGTCTATTAAACCTATGAATTTATTGTGTTAATATTAACATTGAATTTGCCAAGTTTGAAGTTGAAGTATTTATGTTTGAACTAATCACCTACAATTGATTTCAATACTATGATACGTGGCATTGTTTACACCTGTGAATCAAGAAAGCAAATTCTCACTGTGACTCTAAAGCTCTTAAAATTTTTCACTAATAAGTCTCATGAGAGCTGCATCACAGGTTTCCAACCTATATGCAAAGAATTGTTATGTCTATTAAATCTATGAATTTCTTGTGTTAATACTAACTTTGAATAAATCACATTAAAGTTGAAGTATTTATGTTTGAATTAATCACCTACAATTGATTTCAATAATATGGTACGTAGCATTGTTAACACCTGTGAATCAAGAAAGCAAGTTGTCGTTGTGACTCCTAGGCTTGTGAAATTTTTCACTAATAAGCATTATGGGAGTTGCATCATGGGTTTCTAGTCTATATACCGTCCTAAAGGTTTATTATACAAAGAACTGTCATGTCTATTAAACCTATGAATTTCTTGCTTAAATACTAACTTTGAATTAATCACATTAAAGTTGAAGCATTTATGTTTAAATTAATCACCTACAATTAATTTCAATACTATGGTACATGGCATTATTTACACCTGTGAATCAAGAAAGCAAGTTCTTGCTGCAACTCATTAGCTCTTAGAATTTTTTGCCGATAAGCCTCATGGGAACTGCATCACGGGTTTCCAGCCTATATATCATCCTAGGGGTTTATTAGGCCTCAAATCATCCATAAGTTCTCAAACTCGTTCCTCATACAATAAATACTTATGTAATCATACAGATACTCATCAATTATTCAAACATAACCCAAACATAAATACTTAGACTATTAAAGAAGAGTATAAAATATCATTAATGATTATAAGAATATTCTAAACAACAACGCAAAATCAATACCTTAATTTGCATTCACACAAAACTCAGATGCATCTAATTAATGTATTATTAAAGCTATATATATGGTAGACATTAGTTGCACGACTTACCTGGATGGACGAACAACTACAAACTACAAAGAAGAAGGATGAGCGACGCTCTTCAACACATAATAGGGCTTGCAAAAAAGAATATTAGCATTTTTCTCATTTTTCTGAAATTATTTACCTGGAGACTCATAAATGATCTTTAGTACAATTATATTGTAAAATCTATTAAATTATTTTCTTCATAACCCTCCACTAATCAGACTTTTTTCTTAGATGAAACAAAAATATGACAATATCTACAATTTCATAAAATTGTCAAAATAACTTGCCTTAGTATTAGTATAGTGCATCAAAAGTTATGCTTCTCCAATAACTCTACTAGACCATGAAAACTGTTTCTTTGGAGTAAATTGTCCTTTCTATATGTGCTTATGTTCTCTTACTTGGTTTCCATTTTCACTCCTTAAAACAAATTGGTCTATAATAACAATATGCACTAAGTCATAATGCATTTAATATCTCATTTCTTCAGTGCATTTTTCTCCATGAATAATTTCAAATGAGAAACATAAAACAAATCTTCTTATTTGCTTTAGTTATTACCAAATCATTTGTGCAAATATATAAACAGCCAATAGTCAAATTTTGAAATGAATGAATGCATTATATTCTAGTTTTAACATGTAAAAAAACAAGGATATGGCCTTATTATGTAAACAGAATGAGTTATGCTTATTTGAATATTTGATCGAGCATCATTGAAAGTTACATAATGCAAGATTATAACTTAATTTAGTTTCTTTTCCATTTCTAGTTTGAAAATGACCACCACTATCTCATATATAAATCTCCTACTCTCTATATTAAGCATTAGTAATTAATATAATCAAAATATACAACAAAAAATAGTAAACAATTCTTAAACTTCAAAGCCATGGAAAGTTAACTTTATTGAAGCATTCACATTCTTCCTTAGTGTTCCAATATTGCAAGCATAGAATGTTATAATTCATCAATAATTCTAGGCGCAAAAGAATTATGTCTTCCAAGCTTGGCCCCTATTACTTGGATTTATTGTAGATGGTGCCATGCAAAAACTAGGATTCTATCAAGTATTCAAGTTGAATTTCCATGATGGAAAATATTCGAAGAGTACTACTAAGTGGAGGAATATGAAAGTTTTAAAGGTCATCATGTCATGCTATACGTTTTTATACTTTTTAAGGTTATGAACTTCATTAGTTTCCAACGACCAATTTCAACTGGAGAATGGAACTGAAAACTAATAACTCTAATGCTTAAAACAGAGATCTCTACACTATTGCAGTAAGTATGAGTGATGTTATTGTCAATTGGTACAAGTTGCCTATTCCTACAAGTAAAAATTGTTTACAAAATCACACCATTCGAATCCAAAATCACTTAGCATGCTCAATACATTTAAAGCATGGTTCAGACTAACGAAAGAGAAGTATACAACATACACAACAACGACTATTGTGGTGGGACGAGGGATAGTACCTGAAGAAGGACGACAACGGCGAGGATGCACGGTGGCCTTCAGTAGCGACAGAGACGAGGATGCTAGCACGTTGAGCCAAACAAGGTCATTTTCCTTTATTTTAAACTCTGAACCTGAAGCAAACGATAACGTTTAGTCTAAACTTTACTGACGGAATTTATTAACGAAAATGTATTCCGTTAATAACCCAAAACTTTTTTTTTCACGAAGCATTCCTACCTTCTTTATCGACGGAAATTATCTTCCGACGCTATATTCCATCAGAAAATTTGTCAAGATAATTTCCTTCCATATTTACCGATGGATATATTTTTTGGTCACAAAATGAACATTTTCTTGACAATTTTACAGACAAAACATGATCTTCCGTCAATAATTTGTTACGGTTTAATTTTGGTCGATAATTTTTTGGTGCTAATTAATAATTTTCGTGTAGTGCAAGTTAACGTGTTCATAGACCTCTTTCAGCAAGTTGACCCCAGGTGGAAAACAGAAACATACTTTTTGCTTAAAGTTGTCATTTTATCAATTGGCGGTTGAGCCGGTGATGAGCTCCTTCCTAAGTGCTTTTTATTAAAGTCTTATTGGCAATCATTCATGCTTTTATTATGGAAGAAAATGAACGCGAGAATTGAGAGATAGGACAAGACGTAAACGACTTTTGGTTTACGAAAAGTGCGGCAAAGCAATTTTGTGGTTGGAAGAGGAATCAAAGTCTTACTTATAGTTGTGCGGCGGAAACTGCAAGAGTTGGTAAATTTGCTACAGGGAAGGCGATTCCTCCTTTTCTTTGCCATGGAAGCTAAAGGTCAAAATTAGCAATTTAAGAAAAGACTAGACGTTGAAGTTGATTCACAGTCCAAGTACTGGAGACTGGGAAACCCGAGGTGAAAATTATCAAAACTGAAGTAGCTGATGTGTTCTTACGAGAGTGCTTTGAAGAGCAGTCTAGAGTGGGAAAAAGATTATTTGTTTAATATTATCCTATCTTATTCTGTCTTATGAAATCTCAGTTATTTATTTTACGAGACTTACATAGGGTTCATGCGAGACCTACATAGGATCAGTGCCGGCCCTGGGTAAAGGCCAACAGA
>JANKYF010000007.1:23685174-23695329 GCA_029829435.1 Erythroxylum hondense
TATTGTTGCCTGGATTGAGGGGACCATCGATGATGGTCACTCATTGAGTTCGCAAAACTCACCCAAAATTTGCATTTATTTTTCAGGACTCGGAAGAATACCCCGTTAGGCAACGGGCGTATAATGATCGCTGGAGTGAGATAGAAGAGGTTGGGATCAGTTGTGTCTGCATTAGTGAGAGGACTTTGGGATCATATTATGGTGTAATTTTTATTAGAGGACCCTCGTGGTCAATGTTTTATCAGTTATGTTTTTGTAAATAGTTTTCCGCATAATATGATGTTAGTGTATGTTTGTTTCAAAAAAAAGTATACTGTGATTTGAATGAATGATGTAGCACGTCACTCTCGCAGGGCACAGATTCGGATATCACCATCAATGTCGGGTTCGAGTCTTACGGGAGTGGGGTGTTACATGTAATGAGTAGGTTTTGGGATTATATTGCGGATTGGGGTATGGCCCAAAGATCTATGTGTGGTGATTGCCCTAGAGGAGTGTTGGGATATTCAGTGAAGGTTGGTTGTAGTTACTCGTTGTTCATTCCTTTTGCTCCTAGCCTCCTTTCGGTTGTTCTAGGGATATGAGAGGTTTTAAGGTACTTTTGCTTATACTAGCTCTATTAGGGGCTATAATGTACTTTTAGGTGGATTTCAAGTCCTTTTGGTTCTAGTCTCTTTTTTGGTTGTATTGGGGACCATGGTAATTATTGCTTTGGATGTATAAGGGAAATAGCTATAATTAATACAGGTTTTTGGGATCATACAGAGGATCAAGGTATGCCCCAATGATCCATGTACATAACATTTTATGCAATACACTATTTACATTGCATCAAAAAAATGAAGCACTTATTTCATCACATTTACATACAAGTAGTACTTCAATATCAAATTCATACATCACAAATCTCGAACCTTCGATGTCCAAAATCCAATAGTCTAACTCACATTCACAAATTCATTCAAAACCTATCTAACCCAAACAATTAATTGAGTGAGCCCATCTAGGTTACTCACTGTTTTCTCCTGAAGCTATTGCCTTGAAGTCCCGGCAATGTTTGGATGTTAACGTTCCAATTGCTCTTCTATATCATGCAATACATACACATATCACAATTTTGCACAATTTCATAAATATTCATTGATGCACCTTTATGTAAATGAAAAATTTACAATGCATGTTCAATAACATTCCTGGGTATTTTTCCATTATTCAAGTCATATAATCAATCCAATATCAAAACTCACTTAAGTATCATTTATACTTAGGATTTATACCTCAATAAAACCATTATAATCAAAATTCATAACTCTTTTGGTCATTTCAAGTTTTTCCTGAAACATACTTTCAGGTCAACTTTACACGTTCTTTCTAACCAAGAACATGAAGTAATTTGGCAACACTTTCTTCTAGAAAATTGTTCCCCTATGTCTTAAGTTTCTAATGACACTAAGATCATACAATTTGATTCAGCATTCCGAAAGTTATACTCAAAATATATCGGACTGATTACGTTCGAAATTTTAGCTAGTGCATAATCATACACTCTAAGTTGTACATCTCATATCTCTCAATTACAATATCCAAAAATTACAAACTTTATACCAATTGAAAGATAAGAGAATAATCTACAACTTTTGTGAAGATAACTTTGTCTGATTCACATTAATATAGTCATTTGATAATTACAGGATATGATTTTTTGTCACGGTTAGTGCTGCAACCTAAGTCAAAAATGGACTTCACGCTAAATTTCAAAACCCTTAAGGATAGAATTCACATTCAATTTCTTCTTAAAAAATTGTATCCATACATCTCTAGTTTAATCTAAATAAAAAATTACTCCATTTGGAAACCTACATATTAAAATATAGTCAAAATACCGAAGCATGTTCAATGAAAATACTCTAGTTAAGAAATTCCAGAACTCCTCATCAATTTTTTCCCAAATTCATCAATCAATCTCTTACAAATGATTTCAGATCGCTATAATTTTTGGTGGAGATGTAGAACAATATGTTTCGAGTATGTTGGTTCAAATCTCATGTCATTTGGAGGTCAGGAGAAGAAGTTATGGTTAAAAGAATAAGGGATGTTCAAAACAATCCCTCTTCGGTAGCCACAGAAGTCAAGATCGTGTAGAAGCATGATCGTGAGATTTCAATTGCATGTGGAAGGTATTGTGCTTTTCCAAATTCTTTCACATAGTCACGATCATGCAAAAGCATGATCGTACTTTTTCTCCTTTTTCCTAAACTCTGCAGATTTCTTCTTCTTCATTTCTTTCACTTAAACCAACAATTTCTAACTTATTTCTACCCCTCAATTCTCATTTAACTTAAAATCATTCTAAAAAAATCCAATATCCATTACTTCTCATAGACATCAAAAACAGAAAGAAAAAAAAATCATTCACCCATCTTCTTCATTTTCTGCGTTTCTTCACTGCTGCATTTCTTCTTTCATTTTTATGCATATTCAATTTTTGCATTCTCTTCATTTTCTTCCTCAAACTATCATTTTAATCATTCTTTCTCATCTCCAGAAATCACCTTACACCTATTCCTTACCTCTAAATTTATTTTCAGTTCATCTTTAAATCACCAAAATGTTCACGTATACAGTGAAGAGAAAACACAACATATATGAATATCATCTTTCATAAATTTCTGCACTAATCTCTTACACATTTTCATTGATCTTTTAACTCCAAAAATCATTTCAGCACTCTCATCTAACATTTTTATCCTCAAAACACACAAACAAAAATATCATAATATCATCCTTCATCCACGGTATTCATGAAAATTGTCCATTTTCTCATGATTATTTTATGATAATTAAATGACAAAATTTATCTCATATACCAACAACTCATAAAGATTTACATATACTTGATAAAACTTCCAATTCTTCAACATCTCAAGAAGCCCTAATTCCTCGTGCAACCACGTACATCATCTTGAAGGTAGTTTGGTTTAGGTTTTTCTTGAGGCAAAAGAAATATATAACAAGGAAGGAGTGGTAATAGATAGAGGAAAGCAAGGTTTAACTTTGGTGGAGGCTTGATGAAAAACTATGTGTAAAAGAAGAAGCTTGAAGAAGATAGCTACAAAGAAGAATAGTAAGTCAAAAGCAATAGGCACTTGTTCTTTCAAGTATAATCTAATAATAAATCTTAAACTAGGAAAGTGACACTTGTCATTCATCCATGTTCTAAGGAATTAAACTAGTTTCTCATTTACCAGTTTAATCATCTGAAATTTTACTCCAATTTGTCTCTAAATTTTTAATATCATTATCTCACAAATTCTAAAGTCATCTCTCAAATTTCATCATTATCATTTAACTCTCATTTCTATTTACATTCATCAATTTACTTGCCATTTGGCATTTTTCTAGTCCAGTAATGTCCAATATTTTCAAAAATTTTCCTAAAGTTCAATCCAATAACTACACTCTCCAAATTAGTTTTCCATACAAATAAACCACAATTCTCAACAAAATCACATATCACATATAAAAATCAATTATACCCAGAAATTGTCAACGAATACATGTACAATTATTTTAATGCGCAAAATTTACTATTCACATGTATGTGTGTATCATATTATGCATAAGCATGAATTACAGTTCCTAATTTCACTATAAACTCACATATATACTATTCTCACCTTAACATGAGTAACGAGATGTTACAATTAACGCCTCAAAGTGAAGAAGAGATAAAGGTTAACTTCAAAAATGAATTTGCATTTCAATAGGATGAGAGGTAAATAATGCTTTAGAAGAGAAAGACAAATAGATGACAGAGGAGGAGGAAGAAGAAGAAGAGGAAGTCTCTATAAAAAAAAAAAGAGAAAGTAGAAGAGTGGCAAAACATGATTAAAGAAGAAGAGGAGGAGGAAGCCTCTGCACAAGAAGAAGAAGTAGAAGAATGGACAAAGGTAATTGAAAAATAATAAAAGGAGGAGCCAAATACGGAAACTATTGATGAATCATAGTAGTCACCTTAAACACAAATAGCTCTCACTTCCTACAAGACAATCTATTTGAGTCAAGTGTAGATTTAAGAAGTTTTATTATTCCTTATTTTATTAACAATTTTTTTTATTGAAAATGACATTAATGGAGTCCATTGGATTTTAATACATTATGTCCTTATTATCATCTTATAACATGTAGCTTATTCACAGATTATAAAAGTGCTATATGGAGAAAAGAGTGGAAGCAAGCCACTAATTATAAACCCAAGTTAATGGTAAATATGAGCAGGTACATCGAGTTAATGACATTAAACAAATGTTGCATGGAAGGCAACTCATAAATTAGGATAGATTTCATTTTGTTTCCATTTTTTGTGTTAGCATAGGACTTTATTTCATGTTATTTTATGTTATGCTATGTTATTTTATTTCATTTTATCTTTTTTTTTTCCTTTCTGTTTATATTTTGCTAGGATGGATCTTCCTTTCGAACTTTGAACATTTTTTCTATTCCAAGGCAATACCAATTCAAACATTTCTCACTTTTTTTGTGTTTTATTGATATTTTATTATATGTACTTATATTGTGTACGTTAGGGATTGTACAATTTTAAGTGTGGGGGAAGGGATTCCGTAAGATTTTGTAATCTTTTTATTAAATCTTATTAATTGATATCTTGAATTAGTTAGAATGTGTTAATAAGATTTACTAGAATATGATAAGAACACCATAACCTAAATAGGAGATTTGATCCCAGGTTGCTCAAGAATTACATAAATGTGTAGATAAAATTTAATATAATATGATAGGAATATTATAACTAAAACAAAAAAACTGATCCTAGGTTGCATCTAAATTTCTTATCTATACTTATAAATATTGATAAGATTTAATAAATCAAGATTGAAACAAAATATCTTCATCTAAAGATTTGATGTACTACAACTTATGTCAGTCATAAGAAGAGGACAGAGAAAAAGTGGCTGATGCCGCAAATAATTCGTTGTCACGGGAGACATAAAATTAAAATAAAACAGGCATAAATATAACGTTGATTGATTTGATTTTAAAGCATGTACACTGGAACCAGTGCCGGACTGTTTTGGATCCTAAAATAAGTGTCCAAAAGAATTAAGCAATTATTCCACACAAAAAAAAAAAACCGAGGAGGATGACACGCCTGAAAACCACTTCACGGTTTGATCGACTCGGTTCCATATCCGTCTCACATTCCACATCTATGGATAATGCCCATAATGTCCATATCCTGGACGTCGCAGTTCGCGGCTGCTTCATATAACAATCTTTTAGTTTTAGATCCATCTTCTTTATGTTCCGTTTAAGATTTGGTTTCTCCAACTTTTTGCCATCATAATAAGCAAACTATTCGCTTCCTTACCAATCATTGGTCCCATTATTGATATCATCGCTTTTCGCTTCTAAAGTTCGAAGCCTTTGTTCCAGGAAAGAAGTGACAGTTAACTTTGGTTTCCAAAATAATGGGATCCATTAGAGGGTCTTTTGCAGAGAAGAGGCAAAGACTACTTTCAGCCAAAGACTACCCAGAGTTAGGCATTTTCAGACAAGACGATGGGTTTCAGATCAGAGACTTGTGTTCTTCCGGGTTTTTACGAGAAAAATTTATTGGGTTCTGGGAAAATGTGCAAGATGTCACCTTTAAGGCCTATCAGATGGGCCTCTCCGATCCCAGAAAGATTATCTTCTCTGCTAAGATGGGCTTGGCTTTGATGCTCATTTCTATTCTGATTTTCATGAAGGAGCCAATCAGAGGGCTCAGTTCGCACTCCGTTTGGGCAATTCTCACTGTTGTAGTTGTCTTTGAATTCAGCATAGGTAACTTGGTTTTCGTCATCTTTTGAATGAATTTAGTGATTTTCGTTTTTGACTTTGGTAAGTGAACTTTACGTCTTTATGGGTAGTTTGTGCAATCTTTTTCCATGTTTTTTTTTTTTTTGCTGAAATGGAACATGTAGTGTGTTCGTGTTGTTTTATTGTCTTGCGGCTTTTCTTATATTATTAGTTAGCTACAATATTTTACTTCGAAAATGTAGATTGCTTATAATGCTAAAGCTTGTGAGCTTGAGATGTTTTGCCGTTGGCTGGTTGAGTTCATTGTGTGCACCAAAAGGGAGGAAAAGAAAACAGGAAGAAGAAGTATAAGAATGCGGAGATGAAGTTGTAGCAAAACACAGTGGCTTAGTTGGTTGCATATAGAGTAAAAATTACTCGCTTTCCGATGCACAAAAAAAGAAAAAAAACATTTGTTGTAATCTTTCTCGCATGCATAGCTCCTTAGATATCTGCTCTCCCTAAGTCTTCTCGGGTTGACTTTTTCCTGTTGGAATCACTGTTTTGGATTGCATATGCTTAATTATGGTATGGCATGGTGAGTATCTTATTCTTCAAGTGTGAAAAGTACCAAAATTCTTGACTAACTTACCTGAAACTTGAACGTCTGCGAATGGTACTTATATGATATAATCTTTCATAATTGTTGACGAATGCAAAATCAGTTGGAATAAGAGAATCATGTGAACTACTGAAGTTTATCACAATGAAAAACAGACTTTTGATAGCAGGATCTACTTGTTACAATTATCCAGGTTGCTATTTTCATATCATCTTAGAACTGCAACTGAATTTTTTGGTAACTTTGGGCTTCACGTTTTAAGTTGTTACTTATTTCTCATAACCTCAATATATCTGAATGAGTTTAATCCTGTCTCACGGCTAGATTCTATATTTCTTAATTCACAAACAAAATTTATTGATTCCAATCAGTTGTACTCAAATTATTATGCAGGAGCAACTCTTAGCAAAGGGCTAAACCGTGGTATTGGGACATTATCGGCTGGTGGTCTGGCTCTGGCGACAGCAGAATTGTCTACATTGGCTGGAGAGTGGGAAGAAGTTTTTATTATCTTCAGCATCTTTACCATAGGTCTGCTATCTACAAATCGTAGAAGAATAAAATGTAACTATTTTTTATTATGCTATCAATTACAAGTTTCTTTTTCTGATCTGTGGTTGTAGGGTTTTTTGCAACTTATGCAAAGTTGTACCCGACAATGAAGCCTTACGAATACGGCTTTCGGGTGTTCTTGTTGACATATTGTTTTGTAATGGTCTCTGGATATAGGACAAGGGAGTTCATTGGTATTGCTGTTAACCGATTCTTGCTGATTGCCCTGGGAGCCGGTGTTGGTTTGGGAGTAAATATATGCATTTATCCTATCTGGGCTGGGGAGGATTTGCACAACTTGGTGACAAAAAATTTCATGGGTGTGGCTACTTCGCTTGAAGGTGAATACACAATATGTAATGTTGATTGTCTCCTTCATAGAATTGATGAGTTAGTGAAATTTCCAAAACAAAAAAAAAAATTCCTCTTTAACCTCATTATTCAGGTTTGGTTAATGTACATGAGCTTATGTTTAGGTTGTGTTAATGGGTACCTTAACTGTGTGGAATATGAAAGGATCCCCTCGAAAATCCTTACTTACCAAGCTTCTGATGACCCACTTTATAGTGGCTACAGAGCTGCTGTTGAATCTACAAGCCAAGAGGATGCACTGGTATTCTAGTTCAGAACATAATGCATTTAAAACTAAGTTTAAAGACTTTTAAGTGTTCTGATTAACTTGAAATTTTTATTTCTTATTTGTGAAAGATGGGTTTTGCTATTTGGGAGCCACCTCATGGTCCCTATAGATCATTTAAATATCCTTGGAAAAGTTATGTCAATGTAAGTGGTGCACTGAGGCATTGTGCATTTATGATCATGGCGCTGCATGGATGTGTTCTTTCTGAAATACAGGTATTTAAGCGACTCTACTTGTATGTGTATCCTCTTTTTATAAGCATTCATCACAATATTAAGTTTTGTTAAATTTTAATTCATTTGTGCCAATCGAGAACATGTTTGCTTCGTGTAGTTGCAACTGAAAGCAGCCTGGTTTATCTAACTCTCTGCAGTTGTTAATTATCTTCATATTTATAATGGGATGGGAACACCATAGCCTTTTGCCTCTCATGTTCGAGACTCTAGCTCTCGCTCCAAACAGAATAATTCTAGTACAGCAACAGAAGGTTTTTTCTAATTGGAGTATATCCTGATGGTAGGATAATATATGAGAAGTGGTTGGGCTGTCGGTTGTTTACTTAGTTCTGATTAGTTTAGCATTTTCATTGCAAGTACTAGCTATTTTGGTGTCAAAGCTTCATTTTCTACTAATTTCTGATATTCCTTTTTTCTTTTCGTATGTGGATGTGCAAAGTAGTTTACAATTAAACTTTTCAGTTGTGCCATATATGCCTGGCCACAAAGTGCATTGCACATGAAGTTTTAATCTCCCTGTTTTTAGTTAAAAATAACTAAAGAGAGTGGAGCACTTCAAAAATGCGAGTTCAGGATTAAAGAGGGCCTTACGTCAGTCTAAAATGGTTTCCTGTTGAATTTGGAATAGGAAGAAAGAGGATGGTTTGATATTTAGTCTGTATATAAATATTTGAGAAGGATAATTGAGTGCAATGCTAGATCCAATTCTTGTCTTAACATTTGTATTGTCAGGCATTCTATAGCTTGATGAGCAGAATCTTTCTTCTTTTCTTTGAGGTGACTTTTCACATAGATGTTTGGAACTTTGGTTGTGTGTTTGACCGGAAAAGATCCGGCTCGTAAAGCTGCCTTGGCACCTCAACTTGCAGCAGCCCCAAAATGAATGGAAAATGAGACTGTCATGTTTCTTTTATGTTGGTTGTTATTAGACAGGAAACCTGTTGATGCAGTTAATGAACAAGAGAAAATCGAAGATGAGGACTGACATTTGTGCTGCTTTTACCTGTCCATGTTTTGTTTACTTAAGAGGAATTTTCCAACTTAATCATTTGATCAATGCCATAATATGTATCCAAATGCTTGACCTGTATTGAGGGAGAGCGTTGTAGTAACAGTTGATGGAAGGCCTCATAACTTGTTTCTGCAGGCTTCTGCTGAGCGGAGACAGGTGTTTCGTCGGGAGCTGCAAAAGGTAGGCACTGAAGGGGCTAAAGTGTTACGTGAACTTGGGAATAAAGTCAAAAGAATGGAGAAACTAGGTCCAGTCGACATACTTCATCAAGTGCATGAGGCTGCTGAAGAGTTACAGGACAAAGTTGACAAGAAATCTTACCTTTTTGTCAATTCAGAGGACTGGGAGATTGGAAACCGAGCAAAGGACCAAGACTTACTGAGTGTTGATGACAACCATAACACTATAGTACTGGAACACAAATCCCGCAGTGAGGCTGTGCTCGATCTGAGATCAGTAAACATGCCTCAAAGCTGGGATAGCAATGATCTGAAGAAACCCATGCCTTCAGTAGTCTCCTCCAATGTGTATCAGAAACAGATTTCTTGGCCTTCACGTGTTTCGTTTACCGCTGATGCAGTGCCACAAATAGAAGAATCGAAAACATATGAAAGTGCAAGTGCATTGTCTTTGGCTACATTTACATCACTTCTCATCGAATTCGTCGCAAGGCTTCAGAATGTTGTGGTGGAATTTGAAGCGTTAAGTGAGATAGCAAAATTTAAAGAACCAGTTGAGTCACCCGCCGCACAACCAGATCGGATCGGTTTTTGGACCAGAATGCTTAGAATTTTGAAGTAATATATACATCACCTGATCACATATCCTGAAGACAGAACAATTTTGGAAGATTTTCTCTTAACCCAGTGTTGCTTACAACTTGAAGCAGATCTTCGCTACTGATCAACCTTTTGTCATAGCAGCAAGCAGTCTATCCTGTTCAACATTGTCTGAAAGAAGCTGAAATTTGTAGCGTTTGATCGTAGTGATGTGCTGGTAGACTTCCAGACGATTGATCCTTCCTCTGCTCCTCTATTCATCCGTTCAAGTGACTCTTGTTTGTACTGTGAATTATGGTGTTACAGTATAACTTTGTGTTGAATTAAGTAAGATCTTAATCATTAGTTTTGATAATAATAAAACATATTATTATTCAAGAATTTAACTTTGGCGATATTATAATGAAATTAAATAATATGTAAAACATGAACAGGTTGTTTGGAAACACCTGAAGTATTGAATTCAATTCAGCTGTTTGGAAATATAAAAATAGGATGAGTTCAATTCATGCATG
>JANKYF010000007.1:23695429-23709445 GCA_029829435.1 Erythroxylum hondense
ACAATATTTTAATTAATGAGTAAATTATATTTTAATTAATTATATTGTACTTAATTAATTAATTATAATATTTTAATTAATAAACGAATTATATTTTAATTAATTATATTGTAATTAATTAATTAATAATAATATTAGTTCAAGAATACCAAACCTTACTAAATAAAAAAAAAATAGCATTAAACATTAAGTAAAGTTAGGAATGACTCCATTCATCTCCATTCATTCCTCTCATAATGGAAAAGAATGGAGCAATGCCCTAAAATAAGGAATGAAAATGAAAGTCTAATAATCATAACCTCCTACCAAGCTTTCTTTTTCAATTCATACCCATTCCTCTCTCCTCATATCCACCAAACAAGCACAACCTATGTCAAAACTAGTAGATATTAAATTATAACTTAATTAATACTTTAATATATATATATATATATTTATGATATACTTTAATATATTTATCATACAAATGCCATCTATTTCTGACCATTGCCTCAAAGACCAGAGGCCTTTCCGCGACATATGCTTAATGAGATCTGCCAACCCATTTCGATTCTGCCATTAGAGTATTTCAACGATAAACACAAATGCAACGGACCCACCAAGCTCCTGACAATCACCAACCCACTATATGGAGAAATTAAGACCCAACTGCCCCATTCAGCTCCTTATTTAACACTCACGCAGGGGCAACCACAAAATCAGCCTCACTTACGGATTTCTCACAACTTCAAAGGCACTAGCTAAGCTTAGTCAAGATCGTCATTTTCATTGAAGAATGGCCATGGGAAGAGGCAGTGCAATGATAGCCGCAGTGATGTTGCTGTGCATGTTTGTAACAATCCAGGTCGAGATGGCCGATGCAGCAACTTACACCGTTGGGGGTTCTG
This sequence comes from Erythroxylum hondense, assembly GCA_029829435.1. Classification (NCBI taxonomy): domain Eukaryota; kingdom Viridiplantae; phylum Streptophyta; class Magnoliopsida; order Malpighiales; family Erythroxylaceae; genus Erythroxylum; species Erythroxylum hondense. The sequence continues at coordinate 23,696,317 of JANKYF010000007.1, forward strand.
CTGGCTGGACCTTCAATCTTTCTGGGTGGCCCAGAGGAAAGCGCTTTAAGGCTGGAGATGTTCTTGGTAAGTCTATAACCAATCGAACATTTGTCTTATGTATGTAGTATTATTATTAGTGATTCATGTTGCTTCTTTTTGCAGTGTTCAACTATAGTCCGGCAGCCCATAACGTTGTATCTGTAGACAGGGGTGGTTATGCCTCTTGCAGGACTCCAAGAGGTGCCAGAGTTTATACTTCAGGGAAAGACCAGATCAAGCTTGTGAAGGGGCAGAACTACTTTATTTGCAACTTTCCTGGGCATTGTCAGTCTGGGATGAAGATTGCTATTACTGCTCTGTGATGCGACATCACTTTTAGAGAGTAGAGCGACTTTTCTTCTTTTTGTTTGTCTACTTCTATGGTTTTTTTTTAAGTTACAAAGGAAAAAAACTAGCTAGCCGACAGCTTCGTCTACTTCTACGCTTAGGCTTTGATGTTCAATAAGAAAGTCGCTCTGTGCGGGGAAGGGTGTTTTAGGAACTATATATATAATATATATAAAATAAAGGCAAAAACTTTTGTTTGCTACATGCCATGGACATTTATGACTTAAACTTAGAGAGAATGGAAAACCCGTATTTCATGCCGAAGGGTTCTCCAGAATGTATGTCAAGAAAAAAAAAAGGATTATTATATTCAGTTTTTGCTTATAATAAAATAATCTTTTAATTTTAATATTACTTAATTTATTTTAAACGGTATAAATTGAATCAAATTTGGTCTCATTAATGTAATTAATTGTTAGTGAATTCGATTCCAAAGTTTTTAACCAAATTATTAAAAAAAGAAGAAGAAGAAGAAGAAAGATTTCTGTTTTGGAGTGTATTAAAAACAGTGTTCTCTCTCTCCCTCTCTCATTCGCTGTTTTCTTCATTTCTCTTCGCAGATCGAGAGCTCACAACCAAACATCACGAAGTCTCCTACATCCCCACCATCTCCGAAGGTACTCTATCCCACTTCTCCCTCTCTCTACCCATGTTCACGTCTTTTGCCCTTTTTCTTTTTCCCTGAATTTGAGGCGTTAGATCAGATTAATCTTGTTCTTTATAACTTCATGGGTTGTTGGTATTGGCATCCTTTTCTTTGCTTTCTGGGAAAATGATGGCAAAATCAGTGAGGACCAAAAACTTTATTTTCTTGGGATGAAACCTTGCATGCTCCGCTAATTATTTGTATCAAGTTTAGGGAAAATGTTTTTTCTTTTCCGGGATTCCTTTTGTTAACGCCTATATGTTTGAATGGTATCTTATATAATAGCAAGATCTAGCGAGCTACGATGGCAATGATCGACGAGCCTTTATATCCTATTGCCATTTTGATCGATGAGCTCAAGAATGATGATATCCAGCTCCGTTTGAACTCAATCCGTAGGCTTTCGACCATCGCGCGAGCCCTTGGGGAGGAGAGGACTCGAAGGGAGTTGATTCCCTTCTTAAGCGAAAACAATGATGACGATGATGAAGTGCTTCTTGCAATGGCTGAAGAATTGGGTGTTTTTATTCCATATGTTGGTGGAGTGGAATATGCTAATGTGTTGCTTCCCCCGCTGGAGACTTTGTGCACCGTGGAGGAAACTTGCGTTAGGGAGAAAGCTGTGGAGTCCTTGTGTAGAATTGGATCCCAGATGAGGGAGCAAGACTTGGTTGAGCATTTCATACCGCTAGTGAAGGTTGGATTTTTGGCTTCACCATCTAGCAATTCTATATATTTTAATGTTATAATATAAAAATCAGTGATTCAGTTTATATGTGTCAGTCCAATTCTAATTATCATTTAATTCGTTTTTCTTTTCGTAGTACTTCTATGTCATGATTTATGAAATTACTCTGATGCCCGACTTTCTTGTTCACATATCTGGGCAGAGGCTGGCAGCAGGTGAATGGTTTACAGCTCGAGTTTCGTCATGTGGGTTATTTCATGTTGCATATCCAAGTGCTCCAGAGACTATAAAAACTGAACTGCGTGCCATATATGGACAACTATGTCAAGATGACATGCCCATGGTCCGCAGATCTGCTGCTACAAACCTGGGGAAATTTGCTGCCACAATTGAGCGTCCTTATCTGAAGGCTGAAATTATGTCTATATTTGAGGAGCTGACGCAAGATGGTATGTATTGTGCCCCCTGCATATAGCTCTAAGTCCTTCTTTCTACATGTTTTCTTTGGTTTAAGGTGTATTCATGTTGATATATCTGGTGCTATTCTCTTATTTTTGAATGGAAAATGTGGTTTAGTATCTGTCAAATTCAACATGTCCATTAGTATGTTAGTTGATCAAATAAACAAAGTTTTGCTTCAAAATTTTATTTTTTAATTTTCCTCTCTAAAAGGTGGAAATCTTTCTTTCTTTCTTTAGTTCATGGAGGATATCAGGTATGTAATACACCGCTTATGGAATAGGGCTTTCAAGGTTAGCATTTGCATTTTTTTAATGTGTTCTCATGATAATGGCATTCAATGCTTAAAAAAAGTATCTTTGTCTTGTTCTTTAATCATGGTTATTCTGTGTCATGCATTGGTAACGGTACTTTTTTACTTGTGTCATTATATGTGATTAAGCTTTCAATAGCCCCATGGAAAGTTTTAAGGTCTTATAAACCATATGTTATTATTTATATGCTTTCTTGTTGATACAAATGTCGCTCTCTAAGTTTGTGTTTGATGTGTTTTGATTGTTATTCTCTTTATGATTTTATCAAATTTTCTTGGTTTCAGATCAGGACTCTGTCCGCCTGTTGGCTGTTGAGGGTTGTGCAGCTCTTGGAAAGTTGTTGGAGCCTCAAGATTGTGTAGCTCATATTCTTCCGGTTATAGTTAATTTCTCACAGGTAAACATATCCTAGCTGCTGCAATTTGTTATTCTATTGGTGAATTGTTGGAATTGTTGATTAGGCAGGTGCTTCCTACTGGCTACTATACTATGTGCTTTGACCATCTTGTGTGATGCAAATTCTTATATGAGCAGGATAAGTCCTGGCGTGTTCGTTACATGGTTGCAAATCAGCTATATGAACTATGTGAAGCTGTTGGTCCAGAGCCTACTAGGTAAGAGCTTTTGTAGTGGGTTGGATTTGATTTAAGGTCTCTGCTAGTCAGTTGCAGATGTTAAATTTGGCCTTTTCTGAGTCAACCATTTTTTCTTTTTGTATCTGTTTCCTCTACTTGGTTGATGATTGCTCATTTGTAGTCCTTTGATTACATATGATAGTTAAAGGCTTTGCTACTTAGTTTTGGATTTGCTCATGTTATGCTAGCATATTTTAGGTCGGACCTTGTTCCTGCATATGTTCGGCTACTTCGTGATAATGAGGCTGAGGTTCGTATAGCTGCTGCAGGCAAGGTGACTAAGTTCTGCCGGATTTTGAGTCCAGAGCTTGCAATACAGCATATTCTTCCCTGTGTAAAGGTATATTTGCTCATTGATTGTTAACTTGTTTATGCAAGTTCTTTGCATATTTATACTGTTGTGAATAGTCTTGGTACAATTGAACTAAACTTTTGGCTTATTACCTTTTTCCCCCCTGCAGGAATTATCGACTGATTCATCTCAACATGTTCGATCTGCTTTGGCTTCAGTCATCATGGGCATGGCACCTGTTTTAGGAAAAGTAAGCAGTCTCTTTGTCAGGTTACATCAACTTCGGAGTAAACTCTGAGTACCTGTAAACTTTACATTGCTTCTATAAAAACAAAGTTTCTAAGAAGTACTTGGCCTAAATAGATTACACCAACATAGAGGATTTCAATATAGCTATTGCAACATTGGTCTATCAACAAGATTGTATGTTGAATTTTGTTCTTGATGATTTTGCTTGACATTTCCCTTTTCCCCCTTTGGAAGCAACTGACATTGCTTTCGTACCAGTTTTTTCATGTTTTGCATTATTCATGCGCTGGTAGGCAAATCTAAATATGATTTTAGACTGACATGTTTCATGGACAATTTAACATCAGTATAAGCAGATAGATTGCATTGCTAGAGTAGGTTTCCTGGTATTTCTAATTTTTTCATCATCTATCAGTTCAATTGTATGTATGTAAATTTTGTCTTGTATTTGGATGTCATGTTTTTTCTATTCAGTGCCATTTCTGTGATATATGTTGGTTCAGATCTGTAAATGTTGATTCTTGATTTAAGTTTCCTTGTTTCTTCCCATAAATTAATTTTCCATTTATGGTTTCAGGATGCAACAATAGAGCAACTGCTGCCCATTTTTCTTTCTCTATTGAAAGATGAATTTCCTGATGTTCGGTTGAACATTATTAGCAAGCTTGATCAAGTCAATCAGGTTTGTCAAAACGTCATTATATTCTTCTTACTGTTGCTAAGAATGTCTAGATGGTTTATGTTCCTGATGCATGAATGTAAAAAACTTTCTTGACGTGAGTGATAAAATTTAGAATCAAGCTCAAGGGTGACTTGCAAATCTGCTTTTGTTCATTAGTATGTTCTTTTTAATTAATGCCTTGTTCTGTTGTTTATGAATGCAGGTTATTGGAATAGACTTGCTATCACAGTCCCTGTTGCCAGCTATTGTTGAGCTTGCAGAGGATAGACATTGGAGGGTCCGGCTTGCAATAATAGAGTATATACCTTTGTTGGCAAGTCAGTTGGGTGTAGGGTTTTTCGATGATAAGCTTGGTGCTCTTTGCATGCAATGGTTGAAAGATAAGGTTTGTGGAGCTCAATTGGTCTGACAATTATGCTGACCTTTACTGCAATTTTTTTCAACTGTGTTTTGTAGCTGAAAACACATGCAACTTTCTGCTACAATAGAATATCCAGAAACCCGATTTAATGATGTTCCTTGATTGCGTGTTTGTGACCAAATTAAACTGCTTTTACTGGCTTAGTACAAGAAATTTCTGTGCAGACATTAAATTAACTTTTAGTTTGTTTTCTGGCCTTTCCAAGCTTACCGATTAACGTCTCAATGTTGTAATGCACCATGAGCTAACTTTTATTCCGCAATTATAGGTTTACTCAATTCGTGATGCAGCTGCTAATAATGTGAAGCGCCTTGCTGAAGAATTTGGCCCAGATTGGGCGATGCAGCACATAGTTCCCCAGGTTTGTCTCAATATTTTTACAATGCTTTCCATTTAGCTGTATGAGTGAGTGTTTATGAAATCATTCTTATGGTATGTGGGTATTAGGTGTTTAGTTTGTAGAATTTGATAGAAAATTTAATTTAAATGTTAAATTTTTGCATATATTGTTTTGTGATTTAGTGGATGGTTTATATCCGACTTCTTGACAATTAATTGATTATTCTTTAAATCATCACATTTATGATAACATTTGGATTCTGTTACTTAGTTATTTAGATGGTGTTTAAGACTGAGATATCCTAGAAAAAACGATGGTTGGACTAGAATTAGACAGGCAAGTATGCTTTTAAAAGCCAACGATTCTTGCTAACAAATGAGTGCACTTTACTAAACTGGGAATAATCATATGCGACATGAAAAAGAAACCCCCACTTCCTAACATCTTGCTCATCTCTTTCAGGTTTTGGACATGATTAACAACCCCCACTATCTGTATCGGATGACCATTTTACATGCAATTTCACTACTTGCTCCTGTTATGGGTCCTGAAGTAACTTCTTCCAAACTTTTACCAGTAGTAGTTGATGCATCAAAAGATCGGTAAAGTGGAAAATACGATCTATAACATTTTCCTCCTGTGTACTATATATTGGGAGTGTAGCTGAGAGCTCTATGTAACAGGGTACCCAACATTAAATTCAATGTGGCTAAAGTGTTGCAGTCTCTTATTCCTATAGTGGATCAATCTGTAAGTAAACTTCTTTGAATTTTTAAACAATATCCACAATAGTGAAACATTAGAATTATAATAATGAGTGAGGTCGTGCAGGGCATGATGAATTCTGATAGTTTGAAACTAGTTTATATTCTTCATTCCAACAGTCGTTCATTTTACTCCACTAGTGCTTATTGGGGAAGGTATTTGACAATGCTTATGAACTACACAGGTGGTGGAGAAGACAATTCGACCATGTTTGGCGGAGTTGAGTGAGGACCCGGATGTTGATGTCAGATTCTTTTCCACCCAAGCACTTCAGTCAAGTGATCAGGTGATGATGTCTTAGATATAGGCTGTTGTAATTACTAATTTTTATCATTTCGCATTTTTGTTTTTCCTTGCCCTGTTCAATTGGCTTGAAATGTAATGTCTCACCTAAACTGCTAGATATTATCTTAGGCAATCAGTTACACTTGGTTATATTTTGTCTTTCTAAAAAATTTCTTCCAAGACATTTGTATTATTCCATGATCTATGCAATGGCTTGATTCTCATGTTTATCTGTTTCCGAGATGAGCTAAAAATAGTTGAAAAAGTAAAGTAAAAGGAAGGCTGATATTTGGGTACCTTTAGGGTGGAGCTATTAATCATTTCATTGTCAAGCAGACTGTGAAAGGCTAAAAGAAATATACTTCTTTTAAAAGCCTTCTTGTTGTTTGGAGTATGAATTTAGACTTCAACGTTCTATCTGGTTTAATATATATATATGTTCAATATATATATATATATATATATGTTTTATCAAGTATCAAGACCATCTTTGAGGCATAAATTGTCTTCGGCAAGATGAACACATGGGATACATGTATAATTATCCTGAGAGAGACTCAATTCCAATAGTTTTTTTAGGTAACACGTGAAGTGTCTTTTCGAACTTCAGCTCCAGAGGATTTGTACAAGCGAATCCTTAAAATTACTTGCACAATATGTTTTCAAACAGTTATTGGTGTGATTCAGAAAAGAGAGCTTGTTTCATGAACTCTCCCTAACGTATAAATGAAAAGTTGTCGTACCCCTAACATACAATCTCTGACTTGAGCTGTCAATCTATTCTATTCAAGGTGACATACTTAACTAAAACTATTCCTTACTTTCTTAAAGTGTCCGTTCTTTGGCTTTCTTGTATAATAAGTATGAGAATGGCATAAGTATTAAGGTTCGCTTGTATTATATGTATACCAAACGGTTCTAAGGTATTAGGCATTTACAGAACTGGAATGAAACTGACTAGTAACTTGAGGGCCTAATCCTCAAAGAAAGGTAAGGGCGGGCTGTTGAATCTCCCGGGCTTGGTACAGTCTGATTGCTCCCACCCAATCCTCTTGTTTATGTTATCGAAGACGACCAATTGCCCACGTAATGATACATCTGCAAAGAAAGGAACAAACACAAAACAAGCCTCCAGAGTCCGGAAGTGATCGTATGGTAGTGATAGTTTGCTCAATGAAAACTGAGACTGGAATTTTAACTAAAAAGATTTTTGTTTAGGGATATGGTTTTGCATAACACAACAGTTTTCAGGTTCAATATCCCAGAAAGTATACCTCCAAGTATAATCGTAGATCCATCATGTACTTTGCTTCCATCAAGTATTCCTAAGCATACATTTCCCTTCTTCTGCAGTATATTGTCAGACAATGATCCTACCAGGTATCTTATAAAAATCAAAAAAGGAAAAACAGTTCAGAAGCCTTACACTAATGACCAGATAACCCTCTGGGGGAATTCGAAACTTGGTGGAGACAATCCACCATTTGCTCCCAAATTGAAGGGTCAAGGTCTTGAAGAACCTCTTGACCTCTGTAATAGATCTGCATTCACGTGTTAGCATGTAGCCAATTGGACTTGAGAAACTACTCCATTAAAGTTGGTTGTCAGGCAAGATGTTAACAGGAAGAGAACAATGAGCTAACTAGCAAATTGAACTCTTGCTTTAAACTTCTGTTCATGACCTGACCTACATAGAAGTTCTCTCTCATAATTCACCAACTACTTAAATGGTTGAACTTCCAACTAATTACAAGTGTGAATTTTTTTAAACAATTCTTCAAGTAATGCTATTAAGTTCTCAAACTGTATTATGTTTACTGGTGTACTTAATCACCTCAATTTGAAGCGGTCAATCCACATATGGCATGGAATAAAAATGTTTGATAAATATTCTGCAACTGAAAAGACCTTGATCAACCATAATTCAAGGAGGATGGAATTCACCATCTTTGATTTTCTGCCATACCTTATCGGAAACCCGCCTCGCCAACAGATTGGTAATGTTTCGTCAGATGTATCTTGGTATAGCCCAGCTTCAGAAACTTGTTCAACCTACACCAGTGCTTTCTGATCAGATTATTCATTCCCTTTATATAACTCCACCACATACTAATTCAGTTTGGTTGTGAGTGAATGGTACTTACAGAAGCAATCAACTGTGTGTATGTTTCTTTTGGGAGGTATGTGTAGGAACTGCCACTGTCAAATACAATTTTTCCCATTCTGCTACCTAAACTCAGTGGGGTTCTTCCATAATTCAGTTTCACAATTTCTGTATGATAAAATTCACTGAAAATATTTAAAGAAAAAGAAAAATGAATCAGAAAATAAGCAGGAAAGAAGTTAGACAAGTCATAAAGGCCAACAAATTGTCAAGCAAATGAGAAGTCGAAATGGGTCTGGGACAAAGAGGAGTAGGGGCAAGCAAAATTTGGATGATTCCAAAACTCTAAATTGCATCATAGCTGTGCAAATCATATCATTTTCTAATTGTTTCAAAAGCTTCTAAATTGGCTCTTATTAATAACACCTACTAATAGCAACAGCAGCAGCAAGGTGGAAACCGAAAATTAATATTGGATATAACTGCAAGACGTATCAAATTAATAAAGTACCAGCTTTAAAACATTCTGTGCAAGACGTATCAAATTTAACAAATGACGGGCTTTAAAACATCTATGTATCTGTCAGGCGTGTATATTTACAACAATGGAATACAACTACAAGCCAAAGCCTGGAGTCTAAAAGATGAAAAAGAAAGACCTTAAGAAATACTCACATGGAGTTCTTGTCAAGCATGGGAACCCAGGCCATACCCCCCTTGGGTATAAACTCATCACCAAAAAACATGTATCCACCACCATTGATATCAGTGGAAAGGCAATGACCTATCACATTTTTTACTATCCCTTGGCTTGCCAACTGAGAAGGTAAACTAACTTTAGCTCTGCTTAGTCCAAGAATGCCATCTGTCTTGGCCAAAGTGTTTAAGAGTGGGCCTTGCTGATCATATGCACACCTTTTAGACAAATACATGTATATCAGCATTTTGTTAATAGACAAGTTTAACAGAACCAATTCAATATTGGTTGTTTCCCCTCAATGCTGGGGAAGGAGGAAAAAAAGGGGGAGGATGCACGGTACGGGAGGACGGGTGGGACTAATAACTTACCCAAAAACCGCTTTGAACTTAGTCAATGATCCATTTGTGGACATCAGATGCTGCTCATCTCTTGCAAGAACACCCATGGAGGAGCTATGATCTGCATATTCAATCTCATAGTCGCATTGTTGGCATGTTTCACAAGCAACTGCTTTATGATTTCTTTGAACTTCTGTGCAAAATGAGTCCTTAGGAGGAACTATATTCCCTCTTCTTGGCTTGTACAAGGCATTTGCTCCCTACATCAACTTTAATCATCAGAGTTGATATACTACGAAAAGTTCTACAAACCATTGAATATAACCATCAACTGTAAATTATCTTAATTTTGGCATGTATGTGGGTATTCAATAAACAGTCACACTATAGCATTTTTTCCTAATACATTCATCAAATAGACAATATTTTTTTTAAAGGTAAATAAAATTGTATTAGAGCCCTTCAAGGGAAATCAAGAATACAAAATCTTCAGCAAGAAGCAACCAATTCAAACAACAACTTCAAGGGAAATCCACTAAATTGATCTACTAGACACTTCAAATAAGTTATCTCGAATTGCATATCATAAGAACAGATGAGATGCTCTTAAAGCTAGATCTATTTCCAGTTTCTAGCTAAACTTGAGCTCAGTCCATCAATTCTCTTGCAATCACAGTTTCCCTTAACTTGCTCTAAAATAATTTGATAACCACTGAACGAAAGACATTATCCACGTGAGGCAAGATACCAGAGGCACTTCTAGCAACTTCAACTTGCGGTTTCTATTGAACCAAATAAGGGAAGCAATCAGGAGAAGAGCCAGCCCTAGAGATTTAGGCAAAAGCAAAATGACAGAGAGAGAGGGAGCATAAGGAGACAAGGATGAAGGTTGTAAAGTGGGGAAGTCAGTAAGCTCAGGAGCTAGGATCTGAGTTTGGAACTTGGAACCTTGGATTGGGGTCCAGGGAGAGCACTATGAATTTCCCTGTGAGCTCTAGTGGATGAAGGAAAACCTAAGGCCTCGATGGGCAGTTGGAGCTTCAGACATGGTGGTTCAGTCAAAACATAAGCAAGGGACAGGTGGGAGAAATCCCGCCTATTACCGTTTTAAAACTAAAAATCAAAATAAATTTGACTAAAATTTACAAGGGGTCAGATGGAGCTTAGAAAGAAGTTAGGAGTTTCTTTCTATCTATATCTATATCATAGGCTGAAAATTATATAACAAATAGACAATAATAATAGCACATCAATTATCTTTGATTTGATTTAGCTTTTCTATACTAGTTTGAAGCATTAAGCTGTTGCTGATGTTTACACCCTCATAAATAAAAAGGAATTCTGCATCATGTACATACATGAAAAAAGGCATTCATGAAGACACATACAACCAAATATCCTGTAAGTGAATGCCTGCTTGAATATCTCATTTTAAGCACCAGTTCTAGAGTAGTATGGTTAAAGATAATAATACCTTGGCACAGCTTGCGCAAGGAGCATCATACTGGATCCACGTCAAATCACTCCCAGTGTCACTATCAAGATAATAAGGTCTGGGAGGATTCCCAACCAGCAAATAGGTAAAATACAATCTACATGACACATAATTTCGGTCAGAATTAATAGCAAAGGCAAAGGCAAAGGCACACTGATTCACGGCCTAACTGCCCTAGAATCAGCCACTTTAAACCAAACATGGAGAATAATGGGGGAAATTGAAACGAAAATGGTACAGCTACAGCAGTAAAGCCGAAACCTGCTAATGTTCATTAGGCTGTGTATGCTAGGAAAATTCGTAAGAAAGGAATTGCCAGAGCTGAACCCCTGAAATGGAGCTTTGGCAGAGACTATGAAGGTCTTAAAGCCCAAGAGCTCATGGAGATGGGAGAACATTTCTCCCACCAACAGCACATGATTACTGCCAATTATGTTTGCCTAATTGAAAACTAAAAAAATATTCTAAACATTGATCTTCCCCTTTTGCAAGTTAGCACACATTTGTGAAAAAAAATTTCAATACTATGATCGACATCTCAATTTTTCACCCCCACTTGCAAGATTTACAGTCATTGTTCTCATCACAGTAAAGCTTTCATTAGAGCATAATCACAATTTTAACACTTTCTGACAACCCATAGCATCAGTCACTAGTTGGAAATCATACCAAGATGCAGCCCAGCGTCATTTGACTGAAAATTTGGACATAATTAACAGAAACAGAAACATGCTTTCTTTCTTTTATCGTTGATCTATTCGGGCCGAAACCAAGTTTCTCCTTCTTTTCTTAGATAAAACGGAACATAGGAAGGCTATCTGGTGTAACTCGTGCAGAATACCAAAAGTGAACGACAGGAAAAGGAAGGTCTGTTAAAGTTGGGTCCCCAACAGCACAAGATGATGTATTTAGTGTACTTAATATCGCTTTTATTGGCTCCCAAATCGAATGTGAATTGAGGATGCTTCTTAATAACTGTGAAAAAAAACAGTCACTTTAAAAGACAAAAATACTGCGTCCTAGAACCAGTTTTCCCAAAAGCATTTTTGAAGTCTCCCAAACCATACGGCTTGCATAAATTGCAAAGATGATCAAGAACAAACTCAAACGATGAAATGAAGTAACTTAGATCGCACTATTTCCAAATTGAAAAGTTAATATTAACTAAATTAGCAAAATTGGTACATACCCATCTGGAAACACATTGCCTCTAACGGGCAAAATGGTTGATGAATCCGAGGCAGCAGCTTTTGAAGAAGTCAACTTAACTTTGTCACTGCGTTCAATCACATCACCAGTTGGTACCACCAAGCTCTCTTTGACGACAAACCTCAGATTCTGCTGAAGCTCACTCTGGGGCATCTCATAAATGCCCAGCTTATGATATAAGGGAAAGATAAAGGACTGGGGATCTCGACCATCTTTAGAATCTTTCAATTCTTGTATACTCCTCGTGAACACGGTGCTGTAGAGAAAAAGTGCAAATAGAGAGACAGATACAAAGGCAAGTAGCCCTCTTGGGCTATCAAACAAGAGTCTTGATAGTGAGAACTGTAATAGAGGGTTCGAAGATGGTGGCTGGGGAGGAGGAAATTGAATTGGAAGATGATTTCCTTCAGGGGTTTGGATTTGATGGGGTTGCTCCGGATGGGGCAGTAGATGGCCATCATCAGTAAGTGTAAAAGTTGTTATTGTTTTGCCTAAAGAAGGATTGTCTGATGGTGGAAGTGTAATGATCACAACTCCTTTAATCTGAGGTGATGGATCAGACTCCATAACTCTCTACCTAGATATATACAATCTGCAGAATTGGTCTCACAAGCTGAACCTCAGAGAGAGTGGGGAAGGAAAGGAGAAGGAGAAAGATGGAAGCTTTTATGATTCAATAACTCTTATCTTTCTCCAGTGGTGTGAGCTATCAGAGACTGAGTCAACGCGTCTTCTCATTACCCATCGAGACACAAAAAGTCAATACTAAATCTCAATTCCAGGAAGGGAAAATTGTGCCAGGAGAAGCATCTTCCAGGAAGCTCGCCTCTCTAAACCAATTGGAATTGTCAAGTTTCAAGTGACGCTCAGGATATTTGCGCTTGAATTTTTTGTTAATATGATTTTTAAGGCTCTGGTACATCGTCGAATTCAAGCGTACATTTTAAATGTCGCATAATGTTGTCATTAGTGTTAAATAATAAAATATTGTTTGAAAGTTAAATTTTGTTGAATACATTCGTAGTGTTTCTTCTTATTAGAGACAAGTGTATAAAAAAAATGTTTGAAAATTTATTGTTTTATTATTTGCTGATTTTTATTATCAATTTGTAATATATATTATTGAGTTTATTATTTT